>JAQMCX010000240.1:0-13663 GCA_029814765.1 Acanthurus leucopareius | reverse complement strand
CCGATTTTTTGGCGCCCCCTGGGAGCCGCGGCGCCCTTAGCATTTGCCTATACTGCCTAATGGGAGGGCCGGCCCTGAGAATGGCCTTACCCATACGATATTGATGACACTGTATTAATAGACTTGAGGCTTAGATTAAGGTTGCCCATTATTAAACACTCATTAAACTCATGAATAGGTCCTTCTAATATTATTCAATATATATAAACTATATTACTTCAATATTCAGTATGTTAAACAAATGCTAAGTGACACATTTTAAATTTGGTGACCCCTTTTTAATTAAAACAAGATATCAAAGAGGCTAGTGGTCTTCTACAAAATACAGTAATTATTAATAATTCATTAATTAATAAATAAAATTAAAAAATAAAGAATATAACAAAATATTTGACAGCCAACAATAATGTTCCTCTGTCAATTGTTTCTGATGTGCTATGGCAGAGAAATATCAACACACATGGAGTAATTACACAGTAATGCATTTTTCATACTTAAGATTGACCAGAGGTAGAGGGCTGCTCTGAGAACATTCTCAGCTGGTATCTACCATTGAGCCATTGAGAAAAATGTACAGTGTTAGCAGAATACTTTAACAGACATCATTCTTGAACATAAATTAACAGCATGTTGACCAAGTGCTTTTTCATGTTGGGGTCTGCTTCCTCCCTTACACACTATTTTTTTTTCCGCAAGTGTGGCATTTCACCGTGTTGCGATTTTAATTGTAAAACTTAGCCACACCTTTGATCGCTTGAGAAAAGTTGATGGTTGCTGTAAACTGCAGGAAAAACAGGAAGCCGCAATGTGCTTTCCTGAATGCTGACGTAATGACACAATTCTTGACAAGTGATACAGGATAGTCATGTTCCTGGGAACTGATAAGAGGAACACAAATGCATGAGTCTTAAGTTGATGAGTTCAATAACGTAATGCTGTCATACTCTGAAAAAAGTGGAGGCATTGAACATGCAAACAAATATATTTTTTTTTTGTCATTCAAACTTTATTAAAGTTTTCACAGCTTAGAACAAAAAACACAAATCCCAAAGAGGTGCACCATGCCCCCCCACCCCCGCCACTGAGAGATACAACATGGCTTTAACGTAGGTGAGTTTTTGTACAGAAACAGATATTCATACATGAAATATCCAGTTTGTTTTGTAAGAAGATAATATTACAATATATAGACAATCTAAAAACAATATTGCTATCCCAGCATCACTGAGCCGTTCCAGCTACAGTTCGAGTGGTGTCCTTTAAATGAGTCCAGAGACTGTCCCAGTCTGTGTCTCCACTCTCCACTTTATATGACGCTGTCTCCACCATGGCATTTACCCATTCCTTGAATTCTGGCAGTGCAGTGGATTTCCAGTGTCTTAAGATTACTTGGGCTGCAGTTGTAAGTCCCACTATAATGACAGAGAAAGACCTTTTAGGAATATTTCCTAGTTGAGATCTATCTCCTAATAAGCACAGCTGAGGGACTTGGGGGACCTTTGAACCTGGCCAATTACTTAGGACCCTCAGTACTTCCATCCCAAAAGGTGCCACAAGGACACATTCCCACGAACAATGTAAAAAAGTGCCCACATCCGTCCTACATTTCCAACACTGATTGTTGTTGATAAGTTTCATTGTGTAAAGTCTTGTTGGAGTGGGATAATACTTGTGGATTATCTTATATTGTATAAATTTTCCTCTGGCCTCCTTCACATATTTTCCATACTCTGCCAAAAATGTTGAACCATTTTTCCTGTGTAATGTCCACCCTCAAATCTCTCTGCTGCTGTATAACAATCTCACGCCCTCTTAGTCATTCTTTAAACTACCATTTAACAATTTATAAAACTGTGATGCAGTGTGGCACAGGGGCGGCATATTGATATAATCTAGGATAGGATTTTCCATACTCTCTCTAAAAATTGAAGTTATACAATGTCTCATCCGTAGATATTTCCAGAAATTTCCTTTGCCTTCTAATCTAAAAGTATCAGTCAATTCAGTATAAGCAACTAATTGCCCATTTCTATACAGATCTATACAGTGCATATGCCACTCGCTAGCCACTGCTTCCAAAATACAGGCACTTTTCCCATGCATATTGCCGGGTTCTGCCACAGGGATGCGTATTTCTGTACATTGTGCGGTAATTTGATCATTTTATGCACTGTAGTCCATACCTCTCTAGAATGGGCAATAACAGGGTTGTCATTACTTATCTTCTGAGACAAACAGTCATTTGGCTTAAATGGGTGACATAGCTCTGCTTCTATGACTAACCAGTCCTGTCCACCATCAGCCCGCCCCCAGTATTTCACCAACTTTACCATCTCAAAAGACAGGTAGTATAATTTTGGGTCTGGAAGTCCTAATCCTCCTTTCTCCATTGGGGCACATGATTTGCTCCATTTAATTCTAGCCCTTTTTCCTTCCCATAAAAATTGTTTTATTAAATTCTCATATTGTTTGAAGATGGCTGGTGGTATGGAGACTGGCAATATCATAGATACATAATTGAATTGAGGAATTATTGTCATTTTTGTTACATTTACTTTACCCCACAATGTAAGCTTGATCTTTTCCCACTTGTCCAAACTAGTTTTGATCTTCTGTAACAATGGGTTGAAGTTCAATGGGTGTCTCTGTCAAATCACCACTGAGTTCAATTCCCAAGTACTTCATGGCTTTGGGCACCCACCTAAATTTAAACTTTCCTACCATATGTGATTGACACATTACTGATAGAGGCATTGCTTCTGACTTGGTTCAATTGACTGTGTAACCTGAAAACTTTGAATAAGACCGAATAGTATCCATTAAATGTGGCAGTGAGGTTAGAGGGTCAACAATCACTCCTAATACATTATCTGCATAAAGCATCAATTTGTGTTCCAGGTGACCACCCTTAACCCCTTTAATTCCTGTATTAATTGTAATGCACTCTGCTAATGCTTCCAAACATGTGATGAACAGTAACGGGCTTAGTGAGCATCCCTGTCATGTCCCTCTAGACAAATCAAAAAAAGATGAAATTATTCCATTGGTTAGCACTGCCGCCCTAGGCTGTTTGGATAAAATCTTGACCCAATTGATAAAATGAGGTCCAAATCCAAAATGTGACAAGGTTGAAAAAAGAAAGCTCCATTCAAACTTGTTGAAAGCCTTCTCGGCATCTAAGGAGATGGCTACAACTGGCTCTGTGTTTGATTGGCTCAGACACATCAAGTGTAATAACTTTCTTATATTGTCAGTAGAGGACCTATTTTTCATAAAGTCTGTCTGATTGGTATGTATAACATAGGGCAACACTTGTTGTAGACGTAAGGCCAACACTTATAGTTAAAATCTTACAGTCTACATTGAACAAAGTAATAGGCCTATAGTTACAAGGAGGAATGTTTCTGTCTTTCTTAGGAATTAAGGATATCAGGGCTTCATCAAATGATGGTGGGGACTCGTACCTTGTCAAAAGCCTCCTGAAATACTCTTTGTAATACAGGTGCAAGAATGTCTATATATTCTTTATAAAATTCAGCCGGAAAGCCATTATAACCTGGCGACATCCCGGTTCTGATCAGTGAAACAGCCTTCCGTATTTCACTCTCTGTTATTGGATCCTCTAGCCTCCTAGATTGTACAGGAGTAAGCTTGGGCAAGTTGATGTTTGATAGGAATGCCTCTTGTTCTTCCTGACTGCTACAGTCAGAGCGTTGATGTATACAGTGTCTCATAAAATTGTTGAAAAGCCTTATTTATGTCCTCAGATGTTGTAACCATGGTATTCCCTGGGATTGTATTTAAGAGGTCCTGTTGCTTTTTTTGTCCAGACAGTGTTTTTCCCGTTTTCTCTCCGCTCTCATAAAAATTTATCTTCAATCTAAACATGGCATGGGCAACTTTCTTATTATAAATTTAATGTAGCTGGTGTTTAAGCTTGCATATCTTTTGATGTTGTGATTTGGTGTATTTTTCAGACAATTTATTTTCCGTCAGTTTAATTTCTCTCTCTAATTTTTTAATCTTATTCAAACTTTCTCTTTTCTTAGGAGAGCAATACGATGTCAGCTTTCCCCTAATGCAGTGCTTCTCAATTGTTTTCTGTTAAGCCCCCCCTGGCAAGAAGAGAACATTTTGCGCCCCCCACCCTCCGCCACGACTATAAATAGTATCATTTGTCACGTGTGTCGTAAACCGACTTCTGCCTAATCTATTCAAAATTGTTGCTTTCCCCTTTGCTTCATGCTCGGCAACTAATTCAAAACATGATCGATTAGACATGTCTTTTGAGCTCATCTATTTTCGATAATTTCTCATTTTTCATCTTTAAAAGCAAGAATGAATAAATTTTAACCCCTTATGACTTTTGAAAACAGTGATCACCCAAGACACAGCAGCGTGAAAGCACCACTGCCACCTACTGCAGTGGATGTGCAATTACACTTTATTCTGGTACGGCAATGAAAAAGCAAACGGTAGTTTCACTGTGCATGTTCACCGGGATCACACGCGCCCCCCCCCCACTAGTTGAGAAGCACTGCCATAATGTAAGCTTTAGAGACTTCCCATACTGACTCAATTTCCTCTGTGCTACCAATATTAATGTCAAAAAAGGATTTTAAGTCTGGCCCAAGTGATAGTTTAAAGGCCTTATCCTGTAATATAGAAACATTCATGCGCCATCGAGACCCTGTTCCTGTATTCAATTCTGGTCTTATACATAATTCTATTGCTGCATGGTCTGTTATAGCTATTGCTTTAATTTCACAGCTGATCACACTATTTATCAAGGAGTGTGCCACTAAGAATAGGTCGATTCTGGAATATGATTTGTGACAATGGGGAAAAAAATGTATATTCTCTTTTATTTGGGTTAGTGAGCCTCCATATGTCTGTAAGTCCCACATCCTTTTGTAACATCTGTAGTGCCTCTCTACCTTTAGTCCTCAACACCCCCTTTAATTTGTTTTTATCTAGAATTGGGTCTATCACCTCATTGAAATCCCCTGCCAATATTATGTGCCCCTCCATTTCCCCTAATATTTTGTTAAGCTCATGGAAAAAACCTGGGTCATCTTTATTAGGCGCATAAATGTTGCACAAAATCAGTTTCATTCCCTCTATCAATGCTTGAATGCATATTATACTCCTGTTTGTATCTTTAAATTCTTTCAGTAGTACAAATTGAATATTTCTTTTGACCAAAATCATTGTACCATTCTGCGTACTGGACAGTGAGCTATGAAAAACATGACCGATCCATCTGGCTTTAAACCTCACGTCCTCACCCTCCTTTAGATGGGTTTCTTGTATAAAAACTACATCTGCACTATTACATTTTAAATATGCCAGTACTTTACGCCTCTTAGCTGAATTTCCACTTCCATTAATATTCCAAGATATACATTTTATGCATTTATCTGTCACTTCCGTCTAGGATTTCCCACATCACCATATTTAACAGATTGGTTGATAGCATAACATAACATGCCTTCATATCCCTCTTTAGGAAGTCACACTTCCTGCGCCCTGCTCATCATAACAAACTAAGATTGTACCTGCTGTCGCCAGGCGTTTTCAAAAAGCCAAAACTAAAAAAGAAAAAAAAATACCTTAGATCCGCAGATCAGTCCTCGATAACAGCCAGTCCAGCACCGGTCCTCTCCGATTATCCATTCTCCAATACGACTTGTCCGTGAACACATCTGTCATTAGTTTTCCGCTCGTTGTCCAGAAATTTCTCAGCTGCTGTTGCCGTGTTAAACTGAGATTATTTTCTTTCCACTTGGCTCGTAGGGTAGCGGGGTAGGCCAACGTGAATTTATTATTGAGCTTGTGCAACTTTTGCTTCACGGAGGTGAAGCTTTCCTTTTTTCAGCCAGCTCTCTCGTCAGTCAGGAAACAAAGAAACACAGCACCCTCCCCACTCAAAACCACATTTCTCCCTTGCTACAGCAATGACTTTTTCCCTCGCAAATTGCTGCAGGAAATGTATCAGCACTGGTCTCGGCAGGCGGTTGGGATCTGGCCGTGATGTTGGCGTGCAATGCACGTGCTCAACCCCCCTACAGCCTGTACTCCTAGCCCCTTGTCCAACATCTTCTGAACACATGTTAACAGTGTCTCATTAATACCGAGAGACTCTCCAAGGCCAAATCACCCGCACATTGTGCCTCTTAGAATAGTTTTCAAGGGCTTGGATCCTCTCCCACATCATGTCCACCTGCTTGGTTCTCTTGTCGTCAGCCGCATCAAGCCGCTCCGAGGTCTCCTCCAGTTGGCTAATGCAAGCCTCTACCTTGTTAAGTCTCACATGAATAGCCGCCTGTTTTCAATTCAGCAGTTGTTTCTTTGAAGACCGGGAGATGGGTCTTCCTCCTTCCTCCATGGGGCTATTCCTGCTGCTCGTGCGGCTAACATTTTTCCTCGAGGAGGCCATTTGAGACAGATGTATCTTGCCCAATAAAGTCTTATGACTTCCAAAACAGCAAAGCTCTGTTCCTTAATCAATATCAGTCCAAAAATCACATATTGCGAGCTGGTTACATAAAATAAATCCGAAATCTACATGTCGGAGAGCGGAGCACTCTTAACTTGCTGCCATCTTGGTCGCTGCGCCCATGTGACTCCAAACAAATATGTTTAATCTATGTTGGAATTTCTTTGAATAGTAATTTTTCCAAGCATTTCTCTCGTATTTTTTGCTTAAAAATGCTTTGTTTTTGTTGTAATATAATTTCATATTGTGTATTTTTGGAAGTAGGTGGCATGGTGGGACAGTTAATTCTGACATCATGCCTGATGAATATTTAATTTCCAGGTCCAAGCCAAGGCTATTCAAGGGAGGCTGGGACTAGGGCTCTGACGCCATTGAAAAGATGGGGTATTGCACATGCGCTGAGTAACTGGAGCTGTGCTGTCGGATGGTTATAGCATTTAATAAACGACACCATCAATTGAGCATTTCCTTGAGTACAGACCAGTTTTCACTGCACATGTGCAGTACCCCATTGTTTCAATGGTATCAGAGCCTGTGTCCCAGCTTCCCTTGAATAACCTTGGTCCAAGCACTTCCTCAGATCACAACTTCATGCTGTCACTGGTTACAATTGATAAGCAACAACAGCAGAACCTGCAACCACTTCTTTTTTTAGCAAGGCATCATCAAATTAAATTAATTAATGAAAAACAAACAAGGTTTGTCAGGTTTTTGAGGGTTCACGTTAGTGAAGGTAGATAAGCTGAGATAATGATATGCTACTCCATGGCTTGCTGCAGAAGTATCATCAGTAGGCTAATAAACTTCGAACTAGAAGTGTTTTTTTAGACGTGTTAGGGGCTGTAAAATAACAATTACATCATTTTGATTTAAATACTTTGTGGTAAAGAAAAAAACAGTTTTCACATAGGCCTGGGGTGTCTAATCTTATCCATACAATAAGCCCAGTATGACTTACAGAAAACACTTGACTGGACTCAATTTATAGCATTTCAGTGTCTATGGTATCAGCTACACTCTTAGTTGGTCACAACATAAACTTGCAGCACTATTTCTGTTGTCACATCGTTTTACCTGTCTCAGCTACAGTTAACTTGATTTGCATCGTAAAATAACATTCACTGTGCACAATAGCATGGTCTTCAGATCAGTGGTTAAAAGTCTTACTAGTTTTTGCTGATTTGTGCTCTGAAATATTGGTAGTATACTCAAAGGTAATGATAAGACTTGGGAATTAAAAAAAATTTAAAAATTGTTGTAGTCCTGCAAATAGTGACCCTGCAAGATCCCAAGTCTTTACAAAGTCTAAGTCTGTGACTAAAACTCAGTGACTTGCTGACACATTGTCAGCAACATCTTAAGATCTGAGAGGTTGTCAGATGATAGTCTTTTAAAAATCTTTTTAAATTTTTACCAAAGGCTTTTAATGTAAGCAGGCATGAGTTGAAAAGAATGATGCATAGAAGAAATTACCGTTCTAATATGACCACTTGAAAATGACTGTATATGATTTGTTCCTTCATCTTTCATTATCTTCATCCTTCATTTTCATAAGCTGTACCTGGTTAAAACATGAAGCCATTGTTTATGTAAGGTTATATGGCTGGCAAAAAAAAAAAAAATGCGGAAAGTTGAAAGTGAGGGAGCAGTGGAGGGGAGTGGTTGCTAATTGTGGAACTAGCTATGTCAGAGATCCCATGAATATTAATAAAAGACAGTGTGTACTTAATGAGGACAAAGGTGTAGTATGACATTTAACCAATGTCAAGACATGCATTAAATTTAATCCTAAAAAATGTCAGAAAAAAATACTGTCACAGAGAGACATGACTATCCCAAAGACATTTTAGGCCTTAAAAAGTGCTACTATCCTGCTGCATTATCCTCAAATTAAAGCTGAAATGGCATTGTTTCACTTACCAACACAATTTTTAAAGGCTTCTGATAGAGATCTCTCGATCAAAACAATGAAAACGAGACATTTAATGACACAGCTACTTAGCATGTGATCATTAGATTTCTTAATTTCTTTGTGAAACACCCACCACTATAGATTAAAATCTATCTGACAGACTTTGGCAGAAATTTTCACAGATAAGATAATGCCCAGAGTTTTTTTTACCTTATTTTTAGATAAGTTTGCCCACGACTCTCCGTGGTCTCATGGTGTGTTGGTGGAAATAAAATGCATCATTATCTTGAACAAAGTTCTGAATAGAGTAATGCAAACAAACACCTTGACATCATGTATACAAAGATATAATTGTTTTTAAACATTTGAATTCAAAAAGGTTGCATGTGGTTAAATCCATGCAGTACAATGCTACAGTTGTTGAAGTCCTAGTTACGTGTCTCAAATATTTTAGTCTCATGTGTTTATCTTCCTTTAGGTTACACAAATTGCATCAAATTTTGTAATGCTAATGAGCATTTGTTTTGTACTAGCTACCGTGGGAGCCATCTTTGGCGTGGCAACGTGTCTCAGTGCTCATGTTCGTGAAGCCCCAGATGAACCACTGAATTACTTCATAGGAGGCTGTGCCTCTGGAATCTTCCTGGGAGCCAAAAGTAAGTATTTTCCTGGCACAGATGGCACTGGGTACATTCCATCTGTTCAGGTAGTTCTACTTCCTCCTATTCTTACTCCTTCAACCTTTGACCCTGAAAATTTATTTAAAATTGCCAACATTGAGGATGTGCTGTTTATTTAAATTCATCTCAGAAGGGGGAAAATGAAAAGCCAGGTGAGATATGCTTGGAGGAGCTTAGTATTAGGAACCACAGGTGTATTCTCAGTTTTTCAACAGACAATAAGAACCCATTCATTCAATCAAATGGGTCAGCTGATCTGTCTGAAAAATTTAAAAAAACTTCTGGGGTTGCTGTTTAAACAGAGACAGTGTTATTATAATACAGCATGATTGACTTTACTAGCCTGAAGGCTTTTTCCCCCTCAATTTCCTGCTCCAAATCAATATTGTGGTTATCTTAAACCCTATAATAATCACATCAGACCTAATCTACTTGCTGTCTTTAAAAACCTAATACTGTTATTGATATAATTTAGAATATTTATAACAACTGTTCCCTTGACATCCATTCTATGAAGTAATAAAGTCAGTCTAGTGAAAACAATTTTGGTTTTGTTATGATCATTTTCAGTGCACACTGGACACCAAAATAGGTCAATTTTTGAGCAGCAATATTTAATTATTTCTGAACACTTTGTGACAATACACTAAGTGTCATTTATTATTATAGCCTTTACTTAACCAGGTAAAACCTGGCCAAGAGGGCAGCAAATACAAAGTTGCAACAATAAAAGACAGAGCAGATACAACATTCATACAATACAGTAATAGAATAATACAAAGATTAAAAATGTCAAAATTTAAAATCATAACTCTATGTAAAGGTTTTAGTGCATGTTTAAAACAGTCACATTGACCTAATATAATGTTCTCTCAATCTTTCAAGATAGACTTAAATTCTCAGAGAGTAACAGGTTCTGACAGTTTCAGGTCTAACTGTAAACTGTTCCCTGATGCAGGGGCAGCATATTGAAAGGCTTTATTTCCAAGTTGAGTTCTCACTCTTGACCAACATCTTTGAAAAATTTTGGGAAAATAGCCCATATTGTTGTTTGTTCCTACACATGTATGCACAAAGTTAAGAGGAAAGCAGACAGAGGATTGATTTATAAAGTAAACAGCAGCCAGTGTGCGTATAAAGACATTGTTTGAGGTGATGATGAAATAGGCGTTTACTTCTGTAATCTAGGATCAGAATGCAAGGACTTGGAAAGTTAGGGAAAAACAGTGCTCACTTCTTCAAACACCTTGTCCATGCAAATATTCTGAGTAAAATTCGGTAATCTCTTCCAAACTCTTGCACTTTGAAAAGAACTGCTCAAAGGGTATCATTCATGTTTGTGTGTAAACTGTTTCCATAAGGAAATTTCTACGTATTTTGGCATTCATCAGTACACTGCATGTACAATTATTAGGCATGTTTTATTTTTGAGGATTAATTTTATTGTTGAACAAATACAGTGCTCCCAGTCAATCCAGAATGTTAATAAACCTTTAAGAAAGTAAAAGTGAGTTTTTGGCTTTCTCAGAATATCCATTTATGCACATTTATTGGGCGGCCATTAATGTGCAGAAATATTATGCGACTAAATGAAAAATGAAAATTTTCCTTCTCACTTGTTTATTTTCATCTGTTAAAGTGAGAATGATAAACAACTTAAAATTTAAAAGTGTCTTCTGAAAACTGGCAGTAGGTTTGAGTTTGATTTTAAGTCCTTCTTCAATCCAAAAAGGTCCAACTAGCTCATCCTTGATATTACCAGCCCATACCAATACACCACCTCCACCTTGCTGGCATCTGATTCGAAGTGGAGCTTTGTGCTCGGTACTGATCCAGCCACGAGCCCATCAATCTGGTCAAGAGTCACTCTCATCTTATCAGTCCATAAAACCTTTGAAAACTCTGTCTTCAGATATTTCTTGGCCCAGTCTTCATGTTTCAACTTATGTGTTTTGTTTATTGGTGGTTGAATTTCAGCCTTCAGCCTAATGGGTTCCTTGTAGCTTCACGTTTGATTCTTCTCAAATCTTTAGCAGTTAATTTGCGTCTTTTTTTCTCAACACGTCTCTTGCGACCTGATCGGCTATTCGCAATAAAACGTTTGATGGTTCGGTGATCACGCCCCGATATCTTAGCAATTTCAAGAGTGCTACATCCATCTGAAAGGCTTTTTACAATTTTTGACCTCTCAGAGTCAGTTAAATCTCTTTTTCGGCCCATTTGTCTGAGGAAAAGAACCTGCCTAATAATTATGCACACCTTGATATAGGGTGTTGATCTCTTTAGGCCACACCCTCTCTCATTACACAAATACACATCACCTGATATGCTTAAATCCAATAAGCATTCAAGTTTATACAGCTTGGAGTTGGAAAATATGCATAAAAAGTGATGATATGGTCAAAATACTCACCTGCCTAATAATTGCGCACACAGTGTATTTTAGTAGCCCCAATTTTTTTTTTGTTACTAAAAAATACTAAAAAAATCTACACTTGCTTCTGACTGCACTTAGTTCTTCTGTAATTAAAGAATGCACATAAATATTGTTTGTAATTTTTAGAAATTTCAATTTTAATTCAAATTGTACTCTGTTGTGCTCACAATAGGCAGATGCCTTGGGAAACCTATATTTAAAGCCAATAAATAAATGTATTAATTAATTAATAAATCTAACACATTTAGCTAAAGTAGACGGCAATTAGCAGGTTTAAGCTTCAGATTAGATTTAAATGATAAATATATGATAAATTTAGTCAAATAGTATAATCCCAAAACTTTCAACAACTTGACTGACAGTAGGCTTGTGTTGATTTGCAATAGGATCATGATGTTTGAAGGGATGGATGACGGTTATTATTGCATACACTGATATTTAAACAATTTCTACTAACTTCCTATCAAAACTAAGATGTTTAAAAAGTTATCCCTACGACCTGTTCCCTCCTGTGCATTTATATATGTTTCTGGGATGGCATTTCCAGCCGTAGAGCTTCTGTATTTGTATTATGTAGTCAAAAGCTTCCAATCAGACAAGGCTACCCTGTTTTTCCAAATTAAAAATATCTAATTAGTGTACTATTAGCTCAAAATGATCATATTATGTTTGTCATATTTGTCACCAAGCTGCAGCTCAGCTCTTGTGAGGGTTAAGTGGTCCTCCTCTTCAGTAGGACAGTGACCCAAAACACACATCCAGAAGTGGTTCTAAGCTCAAAAAACAAAAAATAAAATAAAAAGAAATTGCTGTGCTGTTCCAAAGTGATCATTAATGAGTCCAGATCTAAATCCACTTAATAAACCTGTGGAAAGATTTAAAAACAGAAGTTGAAGTAGACACGTTTAAAATCTGAGAGAACTGAAGCAACTTTTATAAAGTGTGTGTGTCTGTGTGTGTGTGTGTGTGTGTGTGTGTGTGTGTGTGTGTGTGTCTGTGTGTGTGTGTGTGTGTGTGTGTGTCGCTCTCGGATCACTGACCAGCTGATCCGGTTTCTGTCTGACCTCCTGACTCTGATCTCTGTTTCCGTGACGATGCCCTTAAAAAGATGCTGCGTTTCCGTGACGACGCCTCTGAGCTCTGAAGTCTGTGAGCAAAGTTCTTTCAGACACTCAGTTACTTTACTGCAGCTGGACGAGGGACGAGTATCCGAGTATCATCAGGGTTCGAATGAAAGGACTCATGGAGCAGTAACTGTAGTTACAGTAATCGATTACAGTGGTCCTGTTGCAGTAACTGTAGTTACAGTAATCGATTACAGTGGTCCTGTTGCAGTAACTGTAGTTAAAGTAATCGATTACAGTGGTCCTGTTGCAGTAACTGTAGTTAAAGTAATAGATTACAGTGGTCCTGCAGCAGTAACTTGTTGCTGTCAGTGTTTTTCTGGTTCTGGATTCATGTGTTTGTTTCCTGCTGCAGATTTTGAAGCTGCAGCTCAACTGAACTCCTTCATTTCCTGTTAGTTACTTTAGTTACTTAAGTTACTTTACTTTCATCCACAGCGAAGCGTCAGATGGAGCCTGGCTCCTCTGAGGACCACGTATCTCCAAAAAGGTTTGATGAGCTCAGAAAAACAGAAAAACAGTTTCCAGCTTTGGGACATTTTGGCTTCTTCCATCCTTCATGTATCTGAAGGAGGAGAAGTTCCTCAGAACATGAAGAAGAAACTTCACCTTCAGCTCATCACAAACATCCAACATTAACGTGTGGACATACAAGGTTTTTAAAGGACAGGATGTGAAGAGTAACTAGTAACTTCAGCGTCAGACTTGATGTAATGGAGTAAAGAGCAAACGTTTGCTGAAACTCTTCTGATCATAAATCTGTTTCTGACTTTAAAAGCAGCATCGTGATGACATCAGCAGCTGAAGACGAGAGAATGTATGATGTCATCGAGCCGCACGCGCGTGTGTGAGTGTGAGTGTGTGTGTGTGTGTGAGTGTGTGTGTGAGTGTGAGTGTGTGTGAGTGTGTGTGTGTGTGTGTGTGTGTGTGTGTGTGTGTGTGAGTGTGTGTGTGAGAGAGATGGTTTCCAGATGTTAGGTGTGGTTGAGAGCCAGGCAGCTTCACTGTCCT
>JAQMCX010000239.1:0-13667 GCA_029814765.1 Acanthurus leucopareius | reverse complement strand
TTATTGTTATTGTTTCATGCTTTGGCAATATAAGCAATGTCTTGTCATGCCAATAAAGCTATTTAAATTGAAATTGAAATTGAGAGACAGAGAGACAGGGAGAGAGAGAGGGAGACAGAGAGAGAGAGAGAGAGCGCGAGAGGCCCCTCCTCCTGCAGAGACTGGGGCAGGCCTGACTGGCGGAGACCACAGACTCAGTTCCTGCGGCTGTTGAACTGTTGTGCTGTGGTCGGGGGTCTTCGGGCAGACCCTGCAGCCGTCGCTGGATCCTCGGTAAGTGTTGACGCTACGACACCGCCGCCGTTAACGAGCCGCCGGGTGCGCAGGGAGAGCTGCAGAGATCTGACCGCGGGCATGTCGCACTGCCTCCCGGTCCGTGTGTGTGTGTGTGTGTGTGTGTGTGTGTGTGTGTGTGATATGGGGATGTGCAGCAGTCTGCAGCGTCCATGTAAGCGAAGCTGTTGACGAAGCATCTGTCTCGGTCTCCATAGCGTATTAGTAATGGATGGTTACCAGCCTTTTATAATCCATAACCGCGGACGGTGGTCCGCGAGCCTGTCCGATCTAGTCGGAACCAGATTTTTGAAAAAGGAAACATGAGAAACACTTGAACAAACAACCGTTTCAACAAGTTGAAATGTCGTAATCACGTGAATGCAAACACCAGCGTAATCGCCCTTTTAATTTGTTATTGTGCGCATTTAGACAATGCTGTGTTATTTTCCTGAGCGCGGCAGAACGATGTACTCAGACGGCACACAAACGCCGCTGTCCGGAGATGGATTCAGTGTTACACAATCGGATGGAACTGGTTTGCCTGGAAAATTAATATTTATATTTCTTCAATAGCTGCCCTCTTCTGCCCTTCTGCACTTCCTTAGAGGAGTTAAAGTGGAAGAAATGTAGCAGAACTTCAGGAAAGAGTGTATCAGAGAAGCCAGTGCATTAAAAAGGCAGATGTAGAGTTTGATTTAGAGTTTGTTTAGAAAAATGATGATGCAGTTGATGCAAGTGGAAACATCAGTTACCAGGCCTGTGGAAAAGCCAGGACTGGAAGCAGTCACCAGAGCCCACACAGAGCCCACGGAGAGTGTTCATTTCATCGATGTTTGATTCATAGTAAAGATATGTGTGCCTGTAAAACACATTTTTTGTACCGTAAGTGTAGTTGTAGTATATATTTGTGTATTTGGAGTCACATGTCAAGTCAGCTGTCCTGAAAAAACTTTGCTTGAGCTCTAGTCCAGGAACAAAGCATCACAAGCCTTTGTTCTAATTTACATTTTCAACAAATGCAAACCTCAGGACTAATGTCACATTTATTATAATAATGAAGAATAAATACGAGCCTGTTGTATCATCACGTCTTCTTTAGACTTATCAGATGAAGCATAAATATGTGCCATTTACAAAGCAACGAAAAACAATTTTTTCCTTGTTCTTACACATGCGTCATGCATTCAATACACAACACAGACTGTGGGTCATGTTGTTGGAGGTGCAGGGAAGTAGGACAGGAGGTGCCTTTTTGACACAAAATTACAGGGATGTTTGTGTGGAGTCTCAGCATCAACCGCTCTCTCAAAAACACACACAGTACCTGGATACTTGGGTGTGATCCTTCCTGTAGCCACGGCCTGTCCCTCCCACTGCTGCCTGCTTTGCTTGGCCTTCAGCTCAGCCTGGGTGTGCATCAGGGTCATTTTAAGCCCAAGAGAAGTGCACTAAAAGAAGGTCAGAAACAAGATAAAACATACATAAAATCTATCTGTCTATCTATTTGAGTCTACTTGTATGGGAAGGATAAGCAGTTTGCTACAGCTACATGTGTATTTTGCCTCTCGGGGGTGCACTAGCTTTGGATTAGACTCACTTATATTACTTCTTATAGCATTTCTTCAACATATTTTAGGCTTCACTGTTAAAAGAAGTTTAAAGGTGGTTTGAGGTTCTGTGTAGTTGTGACTTAAGGTTCAGCAAAGGTTGAGGAATGACCACAGGGAAATACCTGTATTAAAACTAGTTGTTAAATATGACATACTTTTTAAAAAGTAATTATTGTTCACTTTGTTCCAGGGCCCTGTGCAGCTGAATTAAGGACTTCTGGAGGTCCCCTGACCCACGTCGGAAAACGCAACTAGTAGGGATTTTAATCATTTTAAGAGGCCTTCACAGGTCCATCATTTGGGAATGGCTTTCACATTATTCTTTTACTGACCTCCTCTGTCTTTTCAGGCATAGATTATATAAAGAGTCTGTTACGGGTTTCCAGTGGCTGCTGTGCACTTACACACATTGTCATGAGGAAGGTACTCATAGGTTTACAGCTGAAGCAAGGACAAGAAAGCTAAACAGAGATTAGCAAAAGTCTGGAAAGGCAAGTAGGTGCAAAAATAAATCTGAAAAAACACACAGACAAACAAATGGATGATATTGTGGTGAACCTCATTCACAAATGTGCTGTCGTTCTTCTTCTCAGTCGTTCCATAGACGCCTCTGATTTGATCTCACCCTGCCAGGCTTTGCAAATCAGGACTGTTCTTAAATTAGATGTTTGTTCTGTCAGGAGCACAACAACAAAAACCCAAATAATCCCACAGAACAGCAGCAATCCTCACAGCTTTAAGCAGACCATGTCCCCACGGGAAACAAGCAAACAAGGATAATGATAATTATGATAGTAATAATGGCAAAATTGTGTTGTATAATAATAAAACGCTGGAGAGATTCCATTGCCCAGCTGGCCTGAGAGAACATGCACATGAAGTTTACCATGCTGGTTTTGTCCCTAATAAGACCTCTTTTATGTAAAAGTCTCGATGGATCTCTGGTTAGGTTCTGGCCTGAACAGTGTGTGTAGCTCTAACAATGACACGAGTCTGTCAGATTTCTGTAAAAGCTGCAGGAGCACAAGATGAGACATGCAGAGAGCGGAATGCATGTGGTGTACTGCCTCTGAGATCACAGTGATAACTGTTTAATCTCAACCTTTGGTCTCTTTTGCACAAAGAAAATAAAATTGGTATTATCAACTCTGAAAAACTGAAAAGGCAAACTTAAAGCTGTAAAGATTCTTCTCATATAAAATGAGGCTGTTAAAAAAACAATTTCCGCTAATTCATTCTTGCCAAATGTGTGGAAGAATGGATGAACATAAATAGCAAAATGCTCTGCATGTGAGCTAATACGAATTAAATAAGAATCCTAAATTTAATTTGAAGTCATTTCATGCTTGTGCATGTAATAAGTGTAATAAGACAGGCAGCAGTGTGTGAAACAGGATGAGTTCACGTCAGTTATTGGTTAAGACATTGACGGTAAAATACGTTTTATAAATTCCTCAGTGCAGCATTTGAGAAAACAGAAAACAGTCTTCCTTCATGCTATCCTGACATTTTTACATCACCACTCTCTCTCTCTCTCTCTCTCTCTCTCTCTCTCTCTCTCTGTGACACCTGCTCAGGTGCTGAGTATCTTGAAAGTGTTGTGGCTTTTCTGTAAATGTGCTGTCGTCTGACTTTAATGGAAGAAAACCGTCAAGTCTGTTCATTTGATGGATTTCTCGCACTTGGCAGGTGTAACGGTGAGGAGCCGAGGAGAGCGGACAGCAGGGCCAGCTTTAGTTTTTATTTGTGCCATAGGTGAGATGAGGGCAAGGTGCCCCAAGCTGAAATTACAGCCAACCGTTGCTCCTGCATTGCCGTGAGATCAGTGATGCAGTTTAAAAATTGAGAGGAACTTGTTTGCCAACCACTCCACCTAAGATTTCAGTCTCTCTTATCAGTTAATCACCAGCACAAGTTGTCTTTTTGTTTTGTTAGCGAGTGTGCCAGCTAACAGAGTAAATATTTTACGGCTCCCCTTTGTTTATTAATTCTCACTGACATGTGTTTGTGTGAAATTTTGTAACCCAAATCTGCTTTATCCTGTTACTGTAATGCACACCGACGCTCCAAAACAAAGAAAGAAAGACTTTTTGGCTTATAGAGTGTTCGGCCTGAAGGGATTGATTTGATTCATTGACTTTTAGAGGACAGCTGAAGATGTGACGTATGTTTTTTAATAAAATTTTGAGACCCCACAGTGGAAAAAATGTCAAACTCCCATCTCTGTTTTTTTTTCTCTCTAGCCTTTTTAAACAGAGATGGCATAACAGTGCATCAACAGAGTCCCTCCTTCACACACCTTTGTTTATTTACACTCACCCAAACACTGTTGGACATGATGCCACATCAGTGTGTGATTTTGCATCATGTGCCGGCTCTGTGGAATGTAAAGATGCATTACCTCAGTGATGTGTCACATAACAGCGTCCAGCTCGACATACAACACATACGTGTGGCAGCACTTTGAAACAGTAACAATGACCCAACATAGCAATAACACATGTGTGCTGAGTCTGTTTTATGGCTGTTTGTCTTGCTGTCGGCTCGGAGGTGAGGAGCTCCTGGATCTCTTTGTTTACCAAAGTTGCAAACATTTTCCACTGCTGTTCTTTCTCTACTTGACTTGGCTGCTAACTGCTGCTAGGTATTTTGGGGTTATACAAGGTTGCAGCCTGTAATGCCAACATGTCATTATCGTGTGCCTGTTTTTCCAGATGTCAATTCAGAGCTGTTACTACCTCCTCTGCTGGTTCAGATGGGACAAAAAATGACCTCCCATGTCGCCTTCTTGACTTTAAAACAGAACAGTGAAGGAAAATAACGGCACAGTATTCCCATTTAGAGGGCTGTGTGAGAGGGGCCTCAGTGACAAATGCTGCTATGTGGATCAAATGCCTGCAGACGACATATCCAGGCTGTGGAGTCTAACGGCTGCGGAGTTTGATAACACCACAGTACAGCTGTGGTTACACAACAGTCTCTTTGTCAATGCAGATTCAGGTCACTAGAGGACAGAACAGACCAGTTTTTAGCCAAAAGCAGCCAATCTTAAGTTTTATTTACATAACATGTCATTTTAGAGAACATTCACACACACTCACACACAAAAACTAACAAACACCCACACACACTCGCACACTCACATGAACATGAAGAGGCTGAGTGTGAATACATTACATCCACCCGTCAGTCAATCTAGTGTTAGCGACATTGACAGAGAGTCGTAGTAGCTGTTGTAGTTGTATCTATGACACCAGATTCTTCCATAGTTGCTATGATAGGGCCCACTTTTCAATGGTCCAATCAAATTGCTCCAAACGTTTTGTCCCACCAACATATCCAGTTTTTGCTGGAAGTACATCAGGATACAGAAGTTAGGAACTCTCAAAATTCCATTTCAGGTGGACTTAAATAAATGCAAAGCTTTTAAATAAGTTACTAATCTGTAATGCAATAATCACATTTCAGAATAAAACGCAGCGCTCGTGTGCTTTGTGTCTTTTTACTGCAGCATTGCATCAAGATTTGTGGTATTATTTCTTTAAAATGCAATAGCAGTAGTATAACCTTATTCCAAACTGTGATTATAGTACTTTAAATTAATTTGTGGTTCACTTGCCTGCTGTGCTGTGGTGGTAATGGTGGTGGTGGTGGTGTGGTGTGGTGTGGTGGTGGTGGTGGTGTTGTGGGGGGGTTTGTATTTGTCACACCACCAGCTTTAAAACACTAATCGATTGGGAGAATATTCAGTGACTCACTCTCTCTGTAAACCAGGGCAACACAAACTTTTGTCTCATTCATTTCCTTCTCTGACCGTGCTGTTTCCATGGTGACAAGTTGAGGATGTCAGCCGTGTTTTAACTTGGTTCTTACCTCAGTCCTCTCTGGGGAACAGTCAGTGATGATCTGTGCCATCATGCATTTTCACCCTGACTTTATCAAAGACAGAAATAAAAAAAAAATTAAAGTGAATGTGAGGCTGAGCAGGTGTTGGTGGTCTCGCCATCAGCTCTTTAAAATGCCACCAGTAACTATTACTGCTCCCTTGTTTCTGTTCTTCTGTCCCTCTTTGATATTTGCATTTGAACAGATCTGAGTAAGTGTGTAAGGGACAGAAAAAGTGTTCAACATGGAACATTGCTCTTGTCTTTACTTTTCATCAGGCAGGGCCCCAGACTCACTTTTTGGATTATTAGCAGAATAAGTGAAGAGTTTTGTGAATTCCACCTGCCATAGCGGATCTTTTCCATCCTGGCATCTCATTTAGCTATTTTTGGGGATTGTTTTATTTTTTGCCTTTTCTCTTCTACAACCATGCCTACTTTGTGAGACTGCTTTTGATCGAGAGGATTGGCCCTTTTCCTGTCAGAGCAACCAAATATGACCAAAAATACAGTCTGGCTGAATGTTAAGTTACATTGCATTCACCAAGATGTGAGAGGACGCTGGCATTGTCTGTTCACTGCTCATCCATCTGAGCATTAGTTATGAGTTTCTTAGTGTTAAAGGAATCTTTGACTGATTCTGTCTTTTTACAAGTTTTCTTCTGTTAGAGTTATTTATTTTTGTTTTGTGGTTCTAATTGTTGAGTTCATATAAAAGGCACTATGTAAGTAACATGTCTTCTTCTTCTTCTTCTTCTTCTTCTACTTATTATTATTATCAATAATGTAATATTGTCTACAATACCTTAATAGATATCTATTTCAAATGGGAGAAACTGATTTAAATGTCTTGCTGAGTGTACTGTCAGACTGCAGTCTGTGTGAGGCTAAAATTGAGTTCATCTGTATTTGGAATTGATAGAACAGCTCTCTGTATTGGCCAGACCTTCATCTCACAGGTCATCTGACACTTGAACACCAGCTCTTTGGCCCAGACCTCCCTGAGATGACTAGCATTTAATGGTGCAATAAAAGCTGTGACGAAGCAGGAAGTCAGATGTTTAGAGTCTGGCTGTGAGAGAAGTGGATCATAAAAAACGGTTACTGTCTGCCTTATCGTAAGTTCTGGGATACACTCCCACACAAAGTGTCTGACTCTGAAGTAGTGATAAGAATGGGTATGTGGAAGGTGATATTTACTTTGGAGCAGAGGAAATTGAGCAGATTGATTTTCTATGTAGAGATCGCCAATACAACACAGTCCCTTCTCCCTTCAGTCATGAAACATTGTATGAATACTGGTTTAAAAAGGTGATTGCATAATACAAGGATGTGTAGTGGGACATAAGTCCAAATGATGTTTTACTTGATAGTTTATTTGATTTAAAGTCTTCAAGCAGTTTCTTCAAATGAAGTTATTGCCAAAAATGTTGCTCCTGAAAGAGCGGTGCAGGGAGAGAGGTTTCTCAGACTGACATGGATTTGATTTTGCCACATTGTGCCACAGAAGCAGAGCGTGGAGACAACAGACTAGTCGTCACCAGGGAGACCCCATTGCCAGAAAGTGAGACCCCTCGCATTTGAAGCTCAGTAATTGTGCCTATTACAGGACGGCCAAGGCCACCCCTGTTTACATTCTTCTGCAGAAGGGCCCCTTGGAGATGTGAGGGGCTCTATTGGCCCCGACAAATGAAAGAAAGCTGAATCGACTTGTCTGGATAAAGACAATGGTAACATGGATAGTAATTTTTTGGAAAAGGTACAAAGAACCTTAACATTACAGCCATTTTTACAGTGTTTTTTCACCCCTTTCATAGTGAGATATTGTACAGATGAAAACATGTAGTTCTTAGAGAAACACTTCATTATGCATAAAAATGCTGTATAAGCATTTTGAAAATCGATTTACCATGTTAGCAACACAATTCATTTCAGATCCTAAAAGATGAAGCCTTCCTGCAGTGTGCACGGCTAGTTTTGTTATATGGTGCTTGTTTCCATGGGATTTTTTAGAGTGACACACTTGTGAGGAGTAACTGGCTGAAGTGCTCATCATGCCATATATGTAAACCTGCAACCACTTTAGTAAGTCGTGTAATATTAACTTGTGCTTCAATAATCCATTCTTTATATAGTAAAGAGACCAGGCAGAATGAAACACTACATGTTAAAAGAAAATGCAATAACTTTGTTTTGCAGTTCAGTTTGAAGTGAATACCACAGTTTCGGTCGGATGATACTGTACATGTTTGAACTTGCCTCTCCCTCCAGTCTGTGACAGCTGGCTTTCATCCCATGCAAAACAGCTATTAACATTATTGCATTTTAACGACTTTTTTCCAGAATGATTCAACACTAAATCTCAATGACCAGACGAAACGAACCTTTCCATCGTCTCTGAACATGAACATAGAACTTGAATTATGAGTGTAAAAAAATAAATGCACATGGCCAGATTATGTTATCATGTCATCATGTTTGATATCCGCTTAGTAAAAATCTTTGCTTCAGTTCCTTCTCATGGCGGAGTATCAGTGGTCAGGATCACTGGAACCTCCATCACAGCTTCATGGTCATCCACCACAATTTCAGACTCTCAGCTCAAGTATTCAGTCAGGCATGACTGCCGTTGCACTACCTTTGTGTTCAGATTCCAGCTTATCCCAGTTCAGACTGGCTGTGTTCTTTAAGCCGTCCTCCATCACTTTATTATACGCACCCCTCATGTAAGCCGCCCCACCCCTCCCAGGCATACGAGGATGCAATCTTGTGTAACTCTCACACTCTAAACCAGTTTCATCCAGTTCACAAGGGGTTGCCAAGAAACTGGCTCTGTGCTTATGTGCACGCATGCATGTGTGTTTGTGTGCATTTGTGCGTGTGTGCGTGTGCGTGGATGTGAATGGCCAGGGTTTCCCTTGCTGTCTGAAAGCAGATAGCTAGAATTTTCCTGTTCCTGCAGCCGCTGTTGCATAAGAACTTGGGAGATGAAAGAGGAGAGTGCCATGCCTCTCTCTTTCCCTTTGTCTGCCTGTTTCCTCTTTCATTATACGCCCTACATGAACTGATATTGCTATAGCTGTCAACAAAATGTAGAAATTTTGAAAATCCACAACTAGTAGTTGGTGTGTCGGCTGTACAAAGCACAGTCGCATTATTTTTATCCCTCATACTTGAGATAAAAGACGATAAGATAAGACTTTATTGATCGCTCACTGGGGAATATTCTCACTTATGTTAATGTTACTTCATTTATGTTCTGACTTTTCTCTTAACATTTTAAAATATTACGCTGTTTTCAAACATTTGTATCAATGTCAGTAAAATGAAGAATCTCTTCAATTCCACTTTAAAGCTACTATTTCTGCAGACTTTCAGCGTCAGACTTCACTCAGTCAAGGATTAAATGGTTCGCAAGACTTTTTACTAATAAACTTGAGTTAAATTCTAATTAATGTTGTTATACAGTTTTTTGAGCCGTGAAAAACTGCAAAAAGACGCGTCAGACTGTCTGCAGGATCTGATGATGGACTTCAGCGGTGGACACACTGAGCTGGGTTACACAAGTAACCCGGAAAAGGCGAATACATTTGTGAATTCAAATGTTGTGAAAAGGCTTGTTGTACTGAAAACTTGCTTCCTTTCTTTTCACACATGCACACAAAAATTTGGCTCAGTTTGTAATGTACACAGTTTTCATAGAGAAGTATCACAGGGCAGTGATTCTCAAAGTTGGGTCTGGAGACAATGGGGGTCCTTAAGAGGTTTACAGGGGGGGTTCTTCGTCCAAAAAGGGAAAAAACTTATCTCCAATACAATTTCCTTCAAATGTAGCAACATGACTGAATGTTTTACTATTTTTGTTGCACTTTTAGCGTGCATAAAGCATTTCTTTTAGAAAATGGGTGTCTGTGTTCAACAGTACTCTTGGTCATTGGAACCAAATTGTGTGCCAGAGTTCAGCAAACTGGGCAAAAGTGTTACACATTTCAATTTGAAATAGCTTAACTACTTGTGAGGTGCAGTCAAAAATTTCCAAGCCTGTTAATGATGTGCATGAACATAGTGCTGCACAGTGATGTGCATGTGGGAGGTGCAAGCAACAACTTTCATGAATGAGTGTCCCAAGTCACATCTCTTGATCATCATGAGTACCTGAGGCGATCAGTTTTGTTAGCACTGGTCGGTGCGCTTTTGCGATATCCTGGTTCTGAACAGAAGCAGCACTGTGTCAGAGTCTCCGAGGGTCTCCATCAACCAGCCGGGGATGAGCCCAGCTTCATGTGGAGGGGAATCACCAGTGAGTCAGACTGTCCTCTGGGAAGTACAAAAGCACACGTACCAGTGGCCACAGAAATGTGCAATTTTACACGCTGATGTTGATTTAAAAAAGTAACTTGGAATACTTACTCACAAAGTTAATGCTTCCACCTGCTACGTTCACATTGCTGTGCAGTGCTCCATTCAACAGGATAAGTCTTGGAAATATTTGATCGCACAGTCTAGATCGAGCAGAAGAAGCCTTTGTGTGGCTTTTAAGGACATGACTTCAAATCTATCACATGCTGGTTCCCTCTGTCCTCCCTGTTTCCTCTCTCTCATCGCTGATCACAACCGAATGAAAGAGAAGGCTCGATGTTTATTTTGTGGTTCTCCTACATGATATATTCCATCATATTACGACTAGAAGTTTGAGATCCTGCCATTTGGCCATGGCGCAAATGCCACTGATAACATTTAATTGCTCTTCATTTGATTAAGTATAACTGTGTGTAGCATTAAATTAAAGTTAGCAAACAAATATAAGCCTAAAAGCGCCTTTTTTTTCTCCAAAACCCTCTCTTTTATCAAGGACTCCTGGAATAGAAAGGGTTACCATTAGCCTCCACATGCACCCCTCTGGAAATTTGTCAAGAGAAGTAGGTTCTTTAGAGTCAAATGACTGGATGGAACTCAGTCTTTTTGTGAAAAACCCTTTTGAAACCGTTCAAGGGTCTGTTCTGGTGCAATGTGAGCAGAACACCCCCATGGAATCAGTCAGTGTTAATACCAATTCATAAAACTCTGCTGTGTTAGTTTGCATCCATGTGGTAATAAAAAAGTTTAAATGAATTTCTTAAGAAACTAAATACTCCATGGAGCTCGTGTGTCACCTCAGATTTGAGTCAGCAGCAGAGACAAACAGTGATCTGTCCAGAGGATGGTGGATCTAAAGAGTGAGCTGAAAACTGTACGGATCAGCATCAGTAAAACTGTGAGAAGGTTCCTGATGTCGGTGGTTGAGATGGCTGATGAACAGAAAACCCACACAGCTTTGTATTTTCAAGTAGCTTCTCCCTCTCAGTGCTACTGCCTGTGCACGTAATTACTGCTGTTGTTCCTGCTCGCATTTCAGAAACCTCTGCCTCTCCTCCTCTGTCTCTAAGCTGCCTTTCTCTCTTCAAAAAAGACGATGGCCTAGAATTGAGAGAAAACTGAGTTATTTATAGAAGGCCAACATGACCTTTTAGCCTCTAAGTAGTGACACATATGTTAGAATAACCAACTAAAAGAAAAAAACAATAATGACCATATCATCACAGTAGCTGAAAGTTAGATTTACAGACATGCACAGACAGATGATGGCTGATGCACAGACTTGGAGACAGTGGAGACTGAACATGCTGCTGTATTGGAAGACGGAGGCAATGCACAAGTGTCTAAAATGAGAAAGAGTCCATTAATGCAGTGATCTTAAATGATCATGGACATGGCAGACTTAGTGGTGATTTAAATTTTTAAATACTGTGTTACCTAGTTTTGTCACAGTGCTGAGATTAACTCATGAATAGACTGAGCTTATTACAGGGACAAACACTTGTAAAACAAGGATATTAAAATTAATATGTTTGCAAATTAAGGTGACACCAAATTTCATTTCCTTTACTTTGTTGACTCAGCAGCCCATTGGCTTTCTCTTTTCCTCCTCTTAGATTAATTATGATTTTAATTCCCATCCCCCGCCTCTCTCTCCCTCTCTCTCTCTCCCTCTCTCTGTCTCTCTCTCTGTCTCTCTCTCTCTCTCTCTCTCTTTCTATAGGTGACTTGGTGAAGTGAGCTCCTGAGGGCAGTTGCTGCCTCTCTCTTGCACCTCTTCCTGTCTGCTGACAGTTTTGTCATGGCGTCCTCCATGATCAGCCGTCGTGTTGCTCTCTCCCTGCAGAAGAACCTGTGGCTCAGTGCTCCAGGTAAAACTAACAATCTTTTCAGATCCTTTATATCCATACAGTGTGCATCCTAGTAATTTACGTAATGCTCAAGAACCTGGTGTCACATAGCAAAAACATTTTGTCTGTTTTGCTCATTCAGCAGTTTTACAACTTTTACTTTCACTACTACTACTTTTACTAGTGTTAACTTAGAAAAAGGCTATGAAGAATAATTGTATGTCCCTTTCAGTTGCTAAAATGGTCTTAAATTCTCTTTGGTGAAGGTAATCAAGCTGCTGCATTAACAGTGAATCCAAAATCGGATTTTTGAACAAAAAAATCAAAGTGCCCATCCTTCACTGTAATAAAGCTTCTAGACCTGCTACATCAGCACCACAAATTTTATTTCCTAGTGGTCTGGAGTATTTGTCATTATTGACCAATTTCATTTCACCAAATGTCATTACTAAATATAAAGTCATATACTTCAATACTTCTGATGTTCTCAGAGATAAAACAATAAAACTGTTTTTCTCTGATGCTTTTTCTGCAGTGTTATCTAATCAGTGTAAATGTTTGACCGTCCTTATCTGGATGTGGTTATAATGTTCCTCAGAGGCCTGTAACTCAGTGCGATCTCAAAGGTCCTCTCTCCTGTCAATCATCAATAGGCCAGTCTGTTTGGTTCACTTCAGTTTAACTACTCAGCAGACTGTTTACCAGAATTATGTAAGTTTAGTGTCAGGGGCCATTTCTTTGTTATCAACAACATGGAAATGTAATTGAAGACCTGGCTGCGGCTCAGGAGGAAGAGCAGGTCGTCTTCTTATCAGACGATCAGTGGTTCAATCACAGACTCCTCCAGTCTGCAAACGGTCAACATGCACCAAAGTGTCCTTGGGCAGGATGTTGAACCCCAAATTGCTCCTAATGGCTATTAACTGGTGTGAGTTTGTGTATGAGTTCCTGATGAGCAAGTTAGCTTTTTGTGAAGACGTTTTGAAACTGGGGAGTGCTGACTTGTGCTGTAAAGCACTTTGATTGGTCAGAAGACTAGAAAATCACCATGTAAATACGGTCCATGTACTATTTTACTTTGATGAATGATGGAGTAATTTAAGGACTAAAGCAAGTCTCAACTTTTTGGGGGGGTCATAGAGTAGGAAAATTGTCCTGAATGGCTAAAAATTGTCAGAGTGATGCATAATTGCCTTCAGGAGATAATCAGACCTGAGGCATCTGCAGGAAGAGAGAATATTTGTTCTCATCAAAAAATATGAATTTGAACGGTAACAATTTCAAGAAAATTCTTGTGAATGACCAAACACACCAATCAGCTTCACAACAGGGATATTTTGTTCACAAGCAACCACTTTGGCTGCAACCCTATCACCTATCAGAGAGCATGGAGTTGAAAGCCGTCATGTACCCCTGGAAGTTACCTACTTAATGTTGATAAAGGATATCTTTAAGAGATGATGACTGCTCCTTAACCCTGGCCAAATTCCACCGCTTAACTTATTTACAGCAGGTTAAATCAGATATTATGTTCTTGCATTTATTCCATAACATTTTAGGAGGGCTGTGATATTTGAGACAGGTTTATATTGCTGCAGTCTGTTCCAAAGACCATGGGCCCTATCGTACGCTTTCCGCTGTGCGCCAGTGGCGCATTGGGCGGGGAAAGTTTCACATTAATTCATGGGAGT
>JAQMCX010000238.1:0-13672 GCA_029814765.1 Acanthurus leucopareius | reverse complement strand
AGTGCAATAACTACATCCATGTGCAATATTCTATATTCAAATGTTGGTAAACTGTTGTTTTATTTATCACATTGTAGATACAAGAACAAAATGTACATTTATATTTTAATATTTGATATATTTATTTTATATTAGTACTCATGTTTAAATTGTATTAATACATTTTATATTTTCCTACTTCTTTTAAGACTTTTGAATGGGAGTATCTGTAACCAAAGGAAATTTCCCCTCGGGGATCGATAAAGTATTTCTGATTCTGATTCTGATTCTGATTTAGTGACATTTGCAGACTTCCATCTTCAACAAGTGTTGCCCCAAAAGTTAGCAACAGGCAACAGGCAACACACTGAATTGCATGTCACCTTGAATAAAGTCAAAGATTTCTCTGAGTCTGAACACTGTTGGAAACATTTTGAAGTAATTTAAGTGCCAGGTTTGTACAGTGGTTTTAAACATTTTTAAGTCGAATTTTTATGTAATATTTACAAATGTTCCGTTTGAAAGTCTTTTCGAACCTGTAAAAAATACTTGTTTTACCCTGTCTATTACCAAATGCATGCTGGGATAAGCTCCAGCCTCTGCAGCTCTGACAGGAAAAAATTAAGCTTATATTAATACACAATCTTACTTATGTTTGTTTCTGTGTATTGAGGAGGTTTGTTTGTATTAATGGCTGTGGCAACTTTTTGGCACTGATGATTCATTTGCCAACTTACAGCCAGTATATCTGTATATGTTTTTGTATATAGTATATCAGCATAAACTATTTTTGTGCACATCCCACATGTTTCTCTTGTCATTTCCTGTTCACTCTCCACTGGCTCTTATCTAATAAACACCAAAACATTTCATCCACTGCTCAAATCAGTGCTTTCCATTTCCTCCACTAATCTGGATGATTTAATTTCCCTCACATGCATGCACACACACACACTCACACTCACACACACACACGCACACGCGCACACGCACACACACACACGCACACGCACACGCGCACACGCACACGCACACACAAGCACAAACACACAAGCACAAACACACTCACCATGATGAGTCAGTCATCACGTTGCGTCCATCAAAGGAGTAGATGGGTGTGGATGGGTTAAATGTGCCTCCATTCCCAGAGAACATGGACATCCAGCTACTGAAGAGCACTTCACCCTAAGAGGAAAGAAGAACAAATGTGAACTGAATAATCTTAAACAAAGATTTCAGCAGTAGACACATTTTGATTGAGTAGGTAACAAGTAATGAGCAAGGTCAGAAGCATTGAATAAGAATCACAACTGTGAACAAACAGTGAACAGAACAGTGAATTTTATTATCTTAAAATAACTTTGTGAATGTAAATATTAATTTCTCTTTACCCTGAGATTAACCACGGGCATGTCAGTGCGGTCAGCCTTCCTCACGATGGTTGCCAGGTCCTGGAGGTGTGAGGACAGGAAGGCCCTGTAGGTGGCAGTTAGCCCCATGGAGCGTGACTGCTGGTAGCACTGGAAGTCGGCCCCTCGGATGCCACGCATGTCCCCTCTCAGTGGAGTGTTTAATGCTACTAGATGCAGCTGAAACACCGAAAGCAGTAAATTTAATGCATTATTCATCACAAATGTGCCAGTTAAGTGTGCTGGGTTAGGCTGATGCTGGGACAAGTCCTTTTAGCCACCTAGGTGTATGTATGTATGTGTTAGTAGATGCATGTCAAGGTGATTTGATCACACTCACCCCAGGCACAGCACTGAAGGTCTGTGGTAGCACATTATAGCTGGGCTGATATCCTCTACTGCCTTCCTGAAGCTCCTGTTCAACAAAATATGCATCACTGTGTTGAGTTCTAAATGTGATGGGATGGTTAAAGATGTTTTCATAGATTGATGCATCACACAGCACACAGTTTGAGATCATAACTGGATCTGGTCTTGTGTTGTGTGTTGAACTGTGTGTTATTCACAGTTTCCAGCTTTGTCCATCCTGTCAGTAATGTACAGTGTATATATGTGCAAACCTGGCTGTGGACTCTGTGTGGTCTGCCCCATTCTCCAGATCTGCTGAGGGCCTGAGATGCTGCTGAGGAGGAAGGTCCATTAGGAATCAACTCTCCAAGCTGAAATACACACACATACACAATCTGGTTAAGAGCTATGACATCACATTAATGTCATGAGTTAAATCTGCTCCTGACACAAAAGGTGTGGGGGGCTTTTCCTTTGGCACTTTTGGCCGCACTGAGTCAAACTATTCTGCAGTGATTTGTGTTTCGATGTGCCAAATCAGCATCCAATGGGTAGCTTCTGACTAAATCTCTGTAGTTTGAAGTTTAGTTTCTCTCCTGTGTCCCTGCTTGTACTTCAGATGTCTTTTTTGGGGTTTCATTAAGTTAGCATAATTCTGTTTGAGAGTCACATTCAGTTACTCCTGATAACAAGATTTTCTGATACTGCCGCTTCATAATAAACAGGGAACTCTCATTGTAGAGAATTTACAGCAAATATTTTTATCACAGAATTAGCTTAATTTTGTAAGCTGCTTAACTTTAATAAAAACAATTCTATTGACAGGGCAAGGAGGAAGACCAAAAGTTGCTGTTAAGAGGCTCTTTCTGCCCCTCTGCAAACAGCTCACCTCTAACAAGTGAACAACTTCTATTACCTGTCGCCCTTTGTGAGGGGAAAAACACTGACAGCAAAAATAACAGCTGACTCAAGAGGAATGCCTAATCAATTAAACACATCCTCATGTGAGTAGCCATGATTTAATGGAAATGCAAATCCCTGCCATGCTGGGCAGATGCTTCAAATCAAGCCAGGCCAGCTCATGTTAAAGGTTAGAAAAAACTGATTTGAAACCATCTAAGTTACTGTGCAGGAAGTCAAAATAGTAGATAGCTCTTTAAATCCAGAGCTTGCAAAGCTTGTGAACTACATCAAATGAACAGGTTGTATTTTTTTACACAATTTGTCTTCTGTAAAAAGACGTCCATATCATATGTTTGTACATATTAAAATGTAAAAAGGCACAAATGAATATAGGGATAGGACAGTCCACAAATTGGAGGAAACACACCTGTACACCTGTACATACACAATACACACCTGGATTTTGCGCCAGCCGTTGCGTGTTCTCACATACAGCTCTCCTCCTTTCTCAGACACGTAGACCAAAGTTCCCTCTGCAGCTTGGTGAGTCTCTCTGCTCAGAGCACTGATAGTTTTATAGATGGTTACCTGAATGAACGCAATATCACAGGATCAGTGCTGTGCCTTTAGCAATATTAACACTTTAATGGGGTTATTATCAAAATTGTTAAATATTACTGCAATTCACAGTAAAATAAGACAAAAAGTGTAACTGGACTCACAAAAATTCTGAACAAATTAACGGCTTCAGAGCACAATTCAATCTTGGTAATTTCTTACAGAATACAGCAGATTGGGGGAAAATGCCTTGTTTAGTGGCAGATATCTTACTGGATTTCCATATCCTGGAGCTCCAGGTGGGCCAGCAGGACCAGGAGGTCCAGGAATACTGACAGCTGATGATGACACATCAGAGGTAAAGTTACAGACACAAGACAGTCACCTTCTTGCACCAATAAAAGGTTTGTAACTCTTGTTCTATAACTTTTATGGATCTTTGCTGAGGTCTTCACTTCTTCTACCTACATACCTGATCCATATGCTGGTGCAGGTCCAGGGGGTCCAGCAGGGCCTGGGGGCCCTCGAGGGCCAGGTCTTCCAAACCCAGGAACTCCGGGTTGACCTGGAGCACCAGCAGGTCCTGAAGGACCTACAATAGACTCACCTTTTGGACCCTGCAGGATTATGAAAACAACTTATTCATCAGGTAATTCCTCATGCATTAAAACATTATGTTTTATTTGGGCTGAACATTTTCACTCCAAGACATATTTAAAAAACAGCAGCATTTTTAGGACCTAGCTTATTGTCATTAGAACTCACCACAAGCCCTGATCTCCCAGGCAGTCCTGGAGGTCCAGGCAGACCACTGTCACCCTTCTCTCCCTTCTGCCCTTGGTATCCCTGCTCACCTCTTGTGCCCTGAGAGATTGTAAAGATGTTGGAGAAGATTAACCACAACAGATTTTTAAAGATATGGATTAGTGAATGGGACTCTTGAAACTTATTTCATTGACACCAAGGAGTTTTTTATTTTCTTGGATTTTTTTAGTGATCAAAAGAGAAACTTGCCAATATAATCAAAGGAAGCAGCGTTCAATTTTTTACAACTCGGAGGCAGCAATTATTATTTATAAGGAAACATTTGCTTATTTGTACATTTACCAAACACTAAATAACAACAGCATTTATCTGGACTCATGATTCTGGCCACCCAATGAATTAAGTCTGAATCTTTTTCCTTTTAGCTCTGTTTTGGTTTCCACCAACCCCTGAGGATAATATCTGTCTTTTCACATGTTAAATACTCATTCAGTGCATTCATTAGTAACTGCGTCTGTCAGTATATTGGCTTATAGCTGGAAGGAGATGCTTGCTGCTGGGGAAAACAATGACATTAAACTAAAACAAGTAAAACTGCTGACAAAACAAAACAATAAGTACAGACACATTAAAACTCTGATCTGAAGGGATCTGCAGTCATTTGTTGATTTAAAAAAAGAGTGTTTTTTATCTAAAAAACTGGAGTGATGCTGTTTTCCATTTTTAATTTTTTCAGACCTATGGTAAATGATACAATGATACTCACCACAACTCTATCAGGAAACCTGAGCGCTGAAATATAAAAAAAGGTCCTCCCATCATTCATCATTAGAAAAAAAGGTTTATGTAAGCAAATCAGTTTCAACAAAAAATGTAAGCCAGGTATTACAGGAAGTCAGTGGCATGAATGAAACATGTCTGCTGTTAAGGTCTTACCCGGTGTGCCAGGCTCTCCAGGTTCACCTACATCTCCTTTGTCTCCTTTTATTCCCATTGTTGCTGACTCCTACACACACACACACACACACAAACAGCTATTAGGATTAAATGGACACCAGCACGTTTATATAACAAACAAAAAGTTAACCCCAATGCACAGACAGCTGAGCATATATTGAATTATTTTTTTAAGTCAAATGTTATGATAAAAAGGCAGAGGTGTCAATAGTTAAAACACCTGTTAAATATGAGGATGCATGCTTAAGACAGCAGCATGTACAGTTATCTCTGGGCCAGGGTTGTTAAAACACAACACAACAGAGAACAGGGTTAAAACAGGTGATTTAAATGTTTTACAGTGTTTTTACATGTTTTTAAGGTAACTCCAATGACTTCCTGGTGGCCTCTGCCAAAACACCGCCTTTACCACCACTGTTTTAAATAGAAAATGACAGTCAATCATGTAATAGAAAATATAATGAGGTTTATATAATTTAATTTAATGAGTTTATTAATCTAAGGGCCATGTAATTCAAATTCTTTTAGCTCTAAAATTAAATGTTATTATCATAGTTTCATGGTTCCTGTTTAGTCAAAGGTCATAGATTTTCCCTTCACTACACCCAAAACTTAAAGTGAATGACAAAAGAATCCAGTAAAATCTGCAGCATGAGCACAGTACATCTAGAACAGACTGCACACCTGTAAAACCATCAATCTATACAACAATGTACAAATAAATTAATGAAAAGGTAAGACCTCAATCCCAAAAAAGTTAGGATGCTGTTTGACGAGTATATAAAAACAGAATGCATTTATTCACAAATGAAATGTGTTTATCAATAATTGTTTCACAAAGCCTTCCTGAGTCCATGTTTTCCCTTATATAATCATGTGTTTCATAAAGTGGTGAACCGTGTTCCATCTTTGCTTGTAAACAATTGTAGCTCTCCAGGATGTCCCTTTCATATCTGATCATGGCGCATGTTACCAATGAACCTGTTTGACTGTGGAATGTTCCAAACCGGTGTTTTTGGAGCATTCCACAACTTTCCCAGTTTTATCCCAGTCCTGTCCCAATTTGAAATTTGTATTCAGCATCAAATAATGAATTATTACATATTGACAACAATCTGTGAAATTGATGAAGTAAACATTAAATATGTTGTCCTTGCACTCTTTTCAGTTGAGTAAATGTCAAAAAAGGTTGAGCAAGATATCAAATTCTGTTTCATTTTTTGTTTTCCACAGCATTCCAACTGCTTTGGAATCAGAGTAGCAGCAGTAGCACAAAGTATTACTATATGAAGGTACTTAATTGAAAAATGGTCCATGTCAGAATTACATTCAGTACATTATATCATTGGATAATAATTATGGATAAAAACTTGTTTATTGTTGCCCCTGGTAAAGATGGGAGAATTTTGTTACTTAATGTAATGCTGTGTGGCTGAATCTTTAAAAACATGTATTGCAACAGAGTTTCACTTTAAATGCAATAAAGTCAGAAAGAGGCTTTTCTATGGAATAAAACGAAAAGAAATTCCTGACATTTTACAGAAATAAATTCTCTATAATTGTCTTAATCCTACTTATTGAACTGAAAAGTGATTGGGCACCACCCCATGCACATTCAATAGAAGGATGTTATGTTTTTTACTCCTTCTTCCCAGAGATTCACCCAGCTCCCTCTTCCCGGAGATAAAGAGGACAGTAAGGACAAACGAGGAAAAGCAGACACAGACCCCTTTAACACCTTACATTAACATTCATCCTGGCTGGTCAGGCTGGTTTCAAAAAACACACGCTACATCATGGTGGAAATAAAGCCAAGATGCACAACAGGTCAGAGCAACCATATCACATATAAAGATGGCGGATATATATGGCAATGTTTTACAATAAATTTTTTTCATTAAATTTAAACCAAAAACACATTTCAAGCAGGTAAAATAATAAAAATACCAGTTTAGATGCAACCTGTATACAAGAGGAATGTCAATGTCTGATGAAATGAGGCCAGACCCACAGACATGTAGCTTTTCCAAATATCATTAGGACAGAGAGAGAGGAAGGGGGAGTAAATAGAGGGAGGTAAAAGACATGGTAGGGAGATGGGGTGCTGTTTGTAGCCCAGACCAGAGAGCTGCCATGCTGCTACACCCACACACCAACAGAACCACCAGATGGTCCAATTTCAAACTGAAATAGACCAATCAGATGGTCTGACTAAGACTTACTCGTCCCTTTTTGCAGTGCGGTCTGGGGCGCACCGGAAACAGTGTCTTTAAAATTCAAAGAAGAGCAGCATAATGAGACTAAATGATGAGTCATCTGTTTGGTGGAATAAGGAAGGTCAAACACTACTAAACTGTAGATGACTTACAGACATGGCTCAAGACAAAAACCACAAACTGACTTCCAATGTTACCAATGCTTCACATAGTGATTCTTACAGATACACAGTTTTTTCCATTTAAAAGCCAATATGTGATGTATTTTTATTTTATGAAAGCATCTTTTTATTTATTCAGATGGCTTATAGAAAATTTAAATATTTCAGGCGAAAACTGGAGCCACTTATCATTTTTAAGACTCTTCTACATATCACTGTTTTAAAAATTTAGCACTGACATCGGTGATGTTCTATAGAAAATGCTCCAACAATGCAGATCATCAATAAAAATATGTGTTCCGGATTTCTGCCGTTTACATGCATTTTTATGGAGTAATGCCCAATATATGTTTGTGAAAGCCAAGTATTGCACTGTGAGCTGTTGGCAGTTTATCATAATCATTATCATAACTATCACTATCAGTATCAGCATCATCATCATCATCATCATCATCATCATCACAGAAACTTACTCCATTCAGCCCAAGAATTCTCCCTGGAGGTCCAGGTGGGCCTGGAGGACCTGGAGGTCCCTGAGAGACAAGACAGACAGACAGACAGACAGACAGACAGACAGACAGACAGACAGACAGACAGACAGACAGACAACAAAGTTTTGATACAAAGTCAGTCTGTAATCCAAATGCAAACAAATGGTTTTATGCCCTTTTTATAGGTTTCTCAATATATTGATCTTCAAATAAATCGAATAAATTATGGATTAGGGCTCTAATAACCAGACAAAGCACAGATCTCTTCCTTCCTGCTAATGTCCTCTTACCGGTAGGCTGACAGAGTCTCCTCTGTCACCTTTCCTCCCAGGCATACCAGGTCGCCCCTGCAGGCAGAGAAAGAATAAAAACACATCAATGTCTGTAAAAGACCAAAAGGCTTTGTGTACAGTGTGAACTGCAAAGCATGAGGTGCTGACATCGTCCAGATTTGAAAAGTTTGTTTCCATATGAAGGAATAGATTGATGATGTTAATTAATTCCTGTTCTTGTCTGATATTTAAAGCATCATTTATTAATGCATAAACTTAATTCAGCCCATTTCAATAACTTAATGAGCAGCTGAGCAACACATTTTCAGTATTGGTAAAAAATCCTCAATCACATACTTTTAATTGGCTGTGTATAAAACCAGTAGTTTACACATTAATGGTTTACTCTTTCTATAATTGCTGTATGTTCTCTACACAAGTGCAATATATATAATTGGGTACAAGTCAACTAAATTTGGAAAAAACAGCAAGATGTGAGAGTCTGCTGAAACCAGGTTAACTTGATCATTCAGTCAGAAATGCTGGTCCATTGTTAATGTTTACTACTAAATTAGTAGTAAACATTAACAACAATTTTAGATATAAAATCACAATAAGATCATCAAATTCTCTGGTAATGAGGAGTGTGAAAAAAGTTTCTATTTATTAAATAAACAAGTTTGTCTTGTCAATTAAAATCACTCCTATTTCATTTATTTGTCACTTTGAGTTTTGAGCGCCAGCCCCTCAGAAGGCTCTCTCTCAATTCTGAAAGGCCCTGCCCTGACAAACATACAGAAAACAGAAACTCACTGGGCGACCAGGGAAGCCATATTCTCCTTTTTGTCCAACTGGGCCTATTGGACCCTAAAATAAACAAAAACACAATTATGTGACATCAAATACAATCCTTGCAAAGAAGTTTCCTCTGTCGATCATAACAATAAAAATAAGACATGTACATATAGCTTGAAAAAATGTAGCTTGAGGACATATAGCTTGAGGAATGTGAGTTTCCTGACAAAAAGCTGATTATGGATATTTTCTTTAACAAGAACTCACCATAAGTCCAGCAGGTCCAGGGAATCCACGGTCACCCTACAACATTTTAAAGCAAAACAGCAAAGTGTGAGATGAGAACATAGTGAGAGTGTGGTGTAAAATTTTTTCATTAATCGCAGGAATAGAGACTACCTGTTTAAATCACTTCTTCCTTTAGAATAACTGAAGATTCTGTTAATCTCCAAAAAATCCCAGATTTGGCCTCATTCAAGCTTCTCAAAGACTAAGCTCTTTTACCATATTTATGATTAATGACGTCAGTTAGAGCCCTGATTAAAATTACTGTGATTACAACCAACAGCACTTGCAACAAGTAATTAAGAAAAAATTAAGTTACATTATCATGGACATCTTGAAGAATCATTAAGACAAGGCAACTGGACTTGTTGAAATTTGTTGGGAAAAAAAAATTTTTTTCGACAAGTCCAGTTGCCTTGTCTTAATGACTCTTCAAGATAATCATGACCTGGATGACTGAGAATCTCCACAGACTTATTATCATGGACAATAAAACAGATTAGCCTGAGCTTAACTTTACATGGCAGGAGGGGTAACAGTAGTTTCTGATATTTCAGTTCAGCTGTGGAGTTTTATAGAATTACAATAATCATATAAACACTAACATGACTAAAGTTACTTATTTGTATTGCTGATGCAGCAACATCAGTAAGTTGGTTAACATTAATGTCCAGTCTGCACATTCTCTTCTTTCCTCTCTCTTTTATTCTCTTCAATTCCTCTAAGGCGTGAATTTGACTAACATACATGGTGCACTTCTGACAAGTTGAAATACTTCTGCAGGTAAACCTGGACTCTTTATTATTGTCCATAACTGAGAACAAGTAGTGTAGAGGTGTGGGTGAGGGGCACTGCATGGAGGGAGCAGAGCATAAAAATCTGTGGAGTTTCAGGTGTTACATTATTGGGTGCATCCTCACTTACACCACTTTGTAGGCATCAGTTACTTAATCGTATAGGGTAAGGAGTCACTTGTTTTGTACCTTGATGCCTTTTGGCCCAGGGGGGCCTCTTGGGGCTGATAAGATGGATCCATCAGCAGCAATGGTCACCCCCGGCTCTCCCTTCTCTCCCTGTTAGTGCAAACATGAAAAAAATAGATTTTGTTTATAAAGGTGATATAAAAATTGATATAACCCATATTCTGCTTTACAGCTGTGCTGCAGCTACTTCTCACCTTAAACCCTGCAGGCCCCTGGATACCTGGAGGGCCTATTTCTCCCTTTGGTCCCCTGGGGCCCTGAGGTAATGAGGAATGAGGAATGAGAGGGTGTTGAGGCAGAGTTGGGATGTTTAGCAAGAACAATATAATTTTAAAAAGGAAGGCTTAATACATTCTGCAGTTGACATTGGACATTTTTTCTTGTCCTGGATTTACAGAGGTCTAAAAACTATACAGGGAATGTTGAAAAGGAAACTACAATTCATGGTAGTAACCTTAACAGCTGCTCTGGTACCTACCCTGATTAGCCCAAAGTTAGCAAAAGCAAAATGGGAAAAATGTTTTTAATAGTTGCATTTGTATAAAAACTGTAAATGACTCATGCACAAAAATATTCTGTCAGTTCAAACAACAGGTGATATATTTGCTCAGCATAAGTTAGTGCAGCAAAATGCTCTTACAGGAAATCCAGCTCTGCCAGGCAAACCTTCAGGGCCCTGCAACACGCAGTCATGAGCCACACATAAACACACACATGCACGCAAGCGCAATCAAAAATACAGATAAAAGCAAGAGCGGGTTCAGTTAATGAAAACACATGCCTGTATGCAGCACCATAAAACACAACTGCAGCCAGAGCACTTCAAAAACACACTGATGATGCTACAGTTATGTTATTACAAGGAGTTACATTAGTTAGAGTTATGTTGTAGATAAAATATGAGTAAGTCTCCTTGTATTACAGCAGTGTTAAACACATGGTCACTGTGCACTAATAGCTTTAAGTTACAAACCACTGGCCCTGGTGGTCCTCTGAGCTCTGTGAAGTTGAAGATGCCATCTGTAACATTGAGGAGCAGCTGCAGGCAGAATATGAGATGAGTAAGTCCAAGCACTGCAAGAACATTTGACATATTTAAAGACTTTTTAAATTCACTAAACAGGGATTGAAAATGCCTGTGGCACCTCAGGACATTTTCATGCTGAAATCTGTGGGCATTTTCATTTTGAAATGCACTTGTGTATTCAAAGACGTATTTTGATGGCTGAGAAAAACAATGACATATCATTCATGTACAACAGCATTGTACATTAATGAGGTGTTTTTGTAGTACTATGAAGAATAAATACAACAGAAACATTTAAATAATGTTCCATCTCCGGTCTCTTATTCAGAGTAGTAGAAGCTGTATTCCTCTGAGTTTAGCAATTTTGGTCATGTGGATGGTTAAATAAATTTGCTACAGAAGTTGTGTTGTATTTAATTAGAAAAGAAAATATTGTGAAGGCAGGATTTAAATTACTGGTGTCTCTATCAGATGTGATGGATGTGTTTAAATTACACCAAAAAAAATCAGTAATACATTAGCTTTGATACAACAATACTTGTCAAGTTCAGCCATGTTCCATGTTAATTCAAAACACATATAACATGAGTAACATACATCCTGCAGATTAATTGAAGATCCAGGAGGTCCAGGAGGCCCAGGTGGTCCTGGGATGCTGTGTCCATCACTGCCTCTTTCACCCTTCAGAACACAAAACAGAGAGTTATTTGTTCTTTATTAAAATGAGAATGTAATGTCAGGGTAGATAATCTATCTTTAAAGGCAGAGAAGGCAGCACTAACAGGAATATGAACCATATGGTACATTCAAAAAGTCACCAGGAAAATGTACTTAAACCTGCAACAACAAATTGTTTTGCCCCTTTTTGCCTCTTGTGAGAAGTAGAACCAGGTTGTGAACAAAGTATTAACACATCATCATAGTTTAAATTCATATGAAAAACTTGTTAGCAAACAGTTGCTTATTTAAAAACCCAGCAGCTACGGAAAAACATGATCATTTATTTGCAGTCTTGCTTTGGGCTACTGATAAATAAAAATCTAATATATAGTCTTTTTGCTCTGTTTTTGGTTTACCACAAAAGCTGCTAGATGCTCTACAATGCTTAAAACTAATGACTGTCTGACTGCTGAAAACAATGCTATGTCGGCTAGCTAAAACACTACACAGACCTCTAGGTATAACCTAATACCCATAATTCCCCTGGGCTTAGCAGGCCTACCTGGGGTCCTGGACTGCCTTTTTCTCCTTTGGCCCCCTGTTTGTAAAGTAAAGGGAAATAAAAGTTATTAATGTGCTATTTCAATAGTGTCTTTCCAACACATTATCACGCCCAAACTGGATATAAAAATGAGATATTCCTTGTGAACAGTTTTCTGTCGTAACCTCAGGCTGTAATATGTACTAAGCAGGATGCAAAAATACACATTTAGCTGTTCAAAGAAGAATGTCAGCAATTTACTGGAAAGTTTCACATTTCACATATCTGACAAGGTTCATGAGCTTGTAGCTACCAACCTAACTAGCTAGTTATTTGCTACCAGCATACTTGCTAACTTCAATTGTCACTGTATTTCAGGTTTTATTCTTACAAGCAGTTCCTGATTCTGATGACAAATGTGACAACTAGGCCTGAGGATCTCCTACTCAGTGTGCTGTATTTGACAAGTTGTAGTTCAAAAATAATGAAAACAATACCATTACTTTGCAATTATTTAATAGGCCTTTACATTGCTCACTTTACTCATTGTTATGCTATTGCAATGTGCTTTGACAGCGCTGCGGTTACCAAATGACCACTAACAGCTAACTTTTACTTTGAGCCTTGAGAATGCAAACCTTGATAATGTTGTCCAGTTTAACAGACTTTTTTGATACGCAAAGAAGCTGACTAACCAGTTACGGAGACATAGCCAACATTTAAATAACAGTGAAGTTGTTGGGGTGCTTGTTTATTTCCTCTTTTGGTGGAAACTAGCTGTTTGCTTGAGTTGTTGTTATACTAGGCTAATGCCAGACATCTTATCTGAATGCACCAAAATGAAGTTGGTGTCTATAAGCCCTGAGGCAGCAAACAAGTCTTGACAGACTTACTCGGCTTTAATTTATTTTTGCAACAGTATATCTGTTCATTTATACTGCCCAACACTGATTGGTACATTTGTTATCTGTTAAAAAAAAATCTTGCCAAATCATCATTATCCATTTCTAATGATAAAAATATTACTGTTACTGTTATAGACATACAGTGGGTACTGCGACCACAGATTGTGAATTGTGCAGCAAAAATTTCATTTAAAAGTAAAGCATGTGATCAACCTCTAGCAGATTTATTTAACAATATACCGTATTTTCCGCACTATAAGGCGCACCTAAAAGCCTTTAATTTTCTCAAAAACCGACAGTGCGCCCTATAATCAGATGTGCCTTATATATGGATCAATAATGGATAATTATGGCTACCGTAGTCAGGGGGCGTCGCCGAAGTAACAGCGGTAAAAACGGTAAAGGGGAATTCCAGTC
>JAQMCX010000237.1:0-10000 GCA_029814765.1 Acanthurus leucopareius | reverse complement strand
TTGCAACCCCATGATGCTTTCCTGTCAAAAGAAAAGAAAAAGAAAACACAGTTTCTCTGACAGAGAGCCAGTAACGTTCACTTATTTGCATTCATACTGAAAGAAAACTGTCTTTTGAAACATTATTAGTGTGAAAACCTGCAGGTCTGCAACAGGTGAGTCTGAGTTCAGTCTGAGTTCAGCTGAGACCAGACGGTTCCTGAAGGCATCATGTGGACAAACCTGCAGCCGTGTGTGTTGTGTGTGTGTTGTTTGTGTGTTGGCTGTGTGTTGTGTGTGTTGGGGGGGTGTTGTGTGTGTTGTTGTTGTGTGTTAGCTGTTTGTTAGCTGTGTGTTAGCTGTGTTAAGAATCTCTGAGATGTAAACATCTGTCCACATCTGGCGGACCTTGTCCGTCACAGAGGAGAACTTGATGAAAGGACCTTCTGTAACTCCAGAGTGAGAGACGTTTGTCAGACATCGAGAGTCTGATGTCCCCGTTCTGTCTGAACGTCATGTGAGCGTCTGTGATGACGCAGACAGGAAGCTGTGAGTTGTCTTCCTGTTGGTTTCCTGTCAGCAGCTCGCTGTCAAGAAACAAACTCTCCGGACGAGACGCTAAAACACCGGCTTTGATTTGTAAGATGATTCTCCTGATCAGTGCTGAGAAATGCGTCGCTGTGAGCTCGATGTTCCACAACAAACTCTTTATTCTGTTTTCCCATCATGCACCGTCTGCGCGCCTGATTGGCTGACGAGTTATTGTTGTCTCGGCACTCGTAATGACTCATCGCTGCCAACATGTGAAGTCACGATTCCTCGGTTCAGCACCAGTGGACGTTTTTTTAATGGGCTCTGCAGTGTGTGTGCGTGTGTGCGCGTGTGTGTGTGTGTGTGCGTGCGTGCGTGCGTGCGTGCGTGCGTGTGCGTGTGCGTGTGTTTGTGTATCATGGGAGAGTTTATGCGTGTGTGGGAGTTTTCCCAGCAGTGACAAAAAGGAAATGACTCTGATCAATCAAGGAAATGTAGCATCAGCGCCTCCCTGGGCGTCACACTGCGCCGACAGAGAAGCTCATCAGAAACGCCGCAGACCAGAGCAGCTCAGGTCGTCGCTCAGCTCGCCGCAACGTGGCAGCTCCCAGATCAGTGGGTCACTGCGACGCCACAGCAGCGCCTCTTTACAACAAGAGGGGAGTTTGATGTCGACGCTGCAGATCATGTTCGGTCTCACAGGAAGTCCACACAGAACAAAGTCCAACACGTGACAGACGGTCGGTTCTGACGCCACAACAGGAGGGAAAGGTGACGTTTGCAACAACTTGAACTACGACCCGAATGCGTGGAGACGTCAAAGGCACCGAAGCTACAGAGATGCTACGTGTCGATAACAGGAGCTGTGATTGGTCGGCTCGGACTGTCAGGAAACTTCGTGCTCACAAGTTTAAAGAAACGTCAGATATCTTGAAAGAACACTGACGCAGATTCAGATTCTGACCACGTGAGATTCAAAATGATTCTCCCTGTGAAAGTCCTCCGTCATGAAGCTCCACGCAGGGTTCAGCCATCAGACTGACGCATCTGAGACTGAGATGGGATCATCGTGTCGTCGTGTCGCAGCTGAAACAAAGAGCTCTGAGCATAAAGAGGATGAAAGCAGGAGGGTGAGCAGAACGCTGCTGGTCACAGATCTGAGCCTCACATTATGTGTTTATCAGCCTGACGGGGGAGAGGAACACTGAGATGATCCCAGACAGGGCAGGTGGATCAGCAGCTACAGCCACCTGCTGACTGTTTGATGGGTTACTGACTGAATATCAGTCTGCAAAATGTCAGAAATGAATGAAAACCTGCTGATGTCTGAGTGACACTTAATGACGAACAGAACAAACCTCGAATATTAACGTCACACGGATAAAAAGCAAAGAATGAAAGAAGAAAAGATTTTTATTTGATTGTAATTTTTAAAGGATTCTAATTTTCTGTTGAAAAATGACTAAATTAGCTGTTTTTAGTTTTTAATCTCAGCTTCTTACTTTGAAGGTGAACACAGGAAGTGAAGCGTCAGTGTCTGTGAGCAGGTCGCTTCAGTTTGGTTCAGATTTAAGGTGGAAAAACACAGACGAGGCCTCAGATTCACACGTTTCACAGTCAGATGTCTTTAAAAATAATGAAATCTGATCAGTTTGATTCACAACATCACCAGCTTCTGACAGAGGAGGAGGAGAGACATGAAGGAGAGAGAGACAGGGAGGAGAGAGACATGAAGGAGAGAGAGACAGGGAGGAGAGAGAGAGACATGAAGGAGAGAGAGACAGGGAGGGAGGGAGGGAGAGAGAGGGAGAGACAGGGAGAGAGAGAGAGAGACATGAAGGAGAGAGAGACAGGGAGGGAGGGAGGGAGAGAGAGGGAGAGACAGGGAGAGAGAGACGGTGAGTCAGAAAACTTTCAGTCACGACTGATTTCTACTCAGAGCTCCAGTTACTGTTCCAGCTCTTTGTGTGTGTGTGTGTGTGTGTGTGTGTGTGTGTGTGTGTGTGTGTGTGTGTGTGTGTGTGTGTATCAGTAAGCTTGCTTCAGGTTTCCTTCAGTCCCTCTTATAGTGATTACACCTCATTCAGGAACAAGGATGGCTTGTTTCACATCACACACACACACACAGCAGCTCCGACAGGTAACGGGGGGTAAAGAGGAACAAACAGGTGGGAGGTTCGTTCAAATGAAGCAGAGCAAAGAGAATAAAATCACTGTGAATGAAGAAACTTCAGTGAAGACGCTGCAGATGTTTTCAAACCTTCAAACATGAAGCAGAACGTCAGGAGGTCTGTGTTTGTGTGCTCTGTGTGAGAAGCTCCTCCTTCCTTTCATCAACACACACACACTGTCTATATTCATTACATCACCTGTAAATGACACCAGAACACACACACACACACACACACACACACACACACACACACCACCCTGGTTGTAACAGCAGCCATTCATCCTGTTTGTCACGTTTCTTCACGGTGAAGATTAAAGAGAGATCAGGTCCGTTGACTTTGACACACAAACACACAGTCTCCTTCACTCAGAGTGTGAACCTGCAGACAGCAGGAACATGATGAACGTTCCTCACAGACACAGTTGCTTTAGCGTGACTCTTTGTGGGAAATAAGATGCAACCTGAAACGCTGTGACTCTTTGTGAGACTGAAGACAAATCTGACCACAGAGACGTCATGTGTCTGATGTTTGTCTCACATCGCTGGTCCTGACACCACAAACGTATTCATCTGTCTGTTCGTTCAGTTTGAACACCACGTTTCGTTCACTGCTCATCACGTCAGAGCTCTCAGGTTGGAGCAAAGGTTTCCTTCATCTTCAGTCTGACCGAGTCCTGCTGAAACACAGAGGAACTGAGCTGAAATGAGATAGTTTCATATTTACGTGGATCAAATAACTGTAAGAGGACAAACGTCGCTCTCAGTATTTGACTCAGCAGCTTCCCCTCAGCCAGAGTCAGTAATGATCAGTGGGTGGAGTCACGTCATTGAGGCCCCGCCCACACAGCCACCAGACTCCATCACAGGTCAGCGTCAGCTGTTAATCTCTTTTTAACCACAAAATAATAAATTATGACTAAATTTATCCAAAAAATTAAGACTTAAACACGTGTGATAATAACGACCTTAAGATACGGAAACCATCTTTGAAGAGAACTTATTTGTCTCGTCTACTGGCGTGCTAGCATGGGGGGGGGGACACTGAGCTATACTGCAGCAAACCAGCAGGGGACAATCAGCATTGGCTGTGATGATTCCCATCTTTTACAGTCAACAGATCTGAAGTGTTTTATCCAACAACTCGTCTCTGCTTTTCGCTGGTAAAAATGTCCATCTGCAGGATTCACCGTGGAAACGACGCCCGGCGGCGGCAGAAGGCTCCACGTTTAGCGATCAGTTTCTGATGTGAACTGATGAGAACACAAAGCTGCTGCTGCTCCTCCGCTCACTCCGCTCATCAGCTCCAACCTGCCTTTCTTTGCTCCTTTCAATCGCCATGGCAACACGCAGCCATAGGCCATTATTCTTAATGGCTACCTTGGGGCCCTCAGAGTGTGTGTGTGGGTGTGTGTGTGTGTGTGTGTGCACGTGTGTGTGTGTGTGTGAGAGTGTGTGTGTGATATAACCATTGCAGCAAAGTGGTACCCTGGTCTACACACTGGAACAATTCCACTTTAATAAATCCCACAAAGTAAGTCTAATATGCTGATGGGGCTGAGTGTGTGTGTGTGTGTGTGTGTGTGTGTGTGTGTGCTGTCTCGGTGGAATACATATTGTTCTGCACACAGCGTTCAGTGGAGCTGCAGACATGTGGAATTATGGGGCAGCAGTAAAGACGCGGTTGTTGCTGAATGTTCTGATCCTTGAATCTTTCGCCTGTAAATCAAGTTGTTTGTTCCGCTGATTCTTTTTTTCATTCAAACATTAAAAACAGCGTCTCATCGAGGCACAACACACTCGAGTTGTTCCTCACCGACACTCACTGAACACTAAATCATCATCAGGCTGTGAGGAAACCGTTCAGGGGTTTGAAAGGACTCGAGCTCCTCAGTCGGTCGGATGAAATGACGCGGTCGTCACGCTTAAACAGCTTCACCTTTCTGAACTCTACACCTGACTGGCCGGTCAAACACCTGCAGGGTCACATGACTTGTTGAACAGGAGTTCTGTGTTTGTGTGGCTGACCTGGTGACCGTGGAGACGGAGGATGAAATACAGTTTACACTGTTGGAACAGAGTGACTGTGAGACACACGGCCGAACACAGAAACCGTTCATCAGCTGATAAATTTACCAAATTTAATTAAAGATTCAACATCAGTGTGTTGGATTTAGTGACATCCAGTGGTGACGATGGGGACTGCAGCCGACTGATCGTCCCTCCACTCATCCTTCACCTGCAAGTTTTCAGAAACTCATTTAAACGTTTCAGGCCGTCTTCGGAGCGTTCGTGGTTTGTCTCTCGCAGGTTACCGTAGAAACATGGCGGTTTATCATGGCCGTCATGGTGGAAAACACACCGCTGCCTCTGTGAAGTAACAGGCTCCTTCTGTGATAAATACAACAGCTCACATTTTCCAGGTGGTTCGACTCTAACAACAGAATAAATATCATTATATTTAATTTCTGATGATGAAACATCAGAACTGTCACACTGAACTTTTAACTGTCAGAGTCATTTTCAAGCAGAATGGTCGCGGCGCTGTGTGAGGATGTGCTGTGTCCCTGAACGCATCAGGAGATGGACCTCGCTGCAGCTCCAGGAAGCTGTCACACACACAACTTTCCTCAAAGCAGGCTGGAAGTAACAGCTGTAGGTTTCAGGTGCTGAACATCTGGAGACACACGGACGCTTTGCTGTCGCTGCCGAGCTGACGAAGCTGAGCTCTGTGCCGATAAAAGTCAAGCTCTCTGCTGGACAGCTGAATCACAGCCTGGGAACATCACGATCTACCTGCTGACAGGTGATTCCAACATCTGTGAGCTCATCAGAAGCACAGGTGTTGATTCCTGAAAGTCTCTTCAACTTCTGATGTGAAGACTTTCAACCGAGCAAAGACACGAAGAGAGAAGTTCAGCCGAGTGTGTGTGTGTGTGTGTGTGTGTGTGTGTGTGTTTGTGTGTGTGTGTGTGGATCAGTGTTAGCTGGTGGTAAAGGGAAACTCAGGTGGTTTCATTGTGCGCGGTAGAAAGAACAGAGTTCAGGGAATTCAGACGTCAAAGATGTAAATGGATATAAAAATAGTCAAATTGCTCTTCAGAGCTTTTTTCTTGCAGGATAAAAGTTCTTTCATTCTGTTTCAGTTGTAATGACGGAGTGAAAGAACCTGCGACCATGAAAGTCCTTTGTGCTTCCTGAACAAAACATCCAAGAAGAGAAACCGGTTCCTGACTCGAGCGCAGTGTGAACTGAAGCAGGACTGATGATGTCACAGTGCAGAGAGCGGCGGCAGCGGCGGCGTGACCGCGGTGAGGCCACAGGAAGCCTGGGACGAATCTGACCCAGTGATGACAGGAAGTAGAAATCTTGAGTACTGATTGGACGGCTGTGATGACGTCACCTGGAGGATAATTTGTTGCTTCCTGTTTGTTTGTGATGAAAGAAGCCGACGTGTCTGAAGCTGCTGCAGAGTCATGAAGCGAAACATTGTGTTACTACGACGTCCTCCTTTTCTTTCTCACTGCTGAGAGAAACTAACGAAAACACCGCCGTCACCATGGTTACCCGGCCGCACAAACATACAGACTGTTTTCCTGACACTTCAGTCAGCAGATGGCTTTAATAGTAGTTTAAATCACACACCCGCTGTCACACACTCCTGGTTCACTCTCACACCATCAACGAACTGAACCAGAGTCAGACTGAGAGTGGAAGCAACTGTTGATTTCCCAGCATGCAAAGCGCTTAGACCACCACAAACACACGACCTGGAGAGTGTGTTTGTGAGAAAACTCTCGGTGAATCGTTTCTGTGTGGTTCGGGACGACTGATCTGCTCAGATCTGCTGGAAGGAAGCGAAGCGAGGATGAAAAGGATGAAGGTTTGAAGGCAGCTTTAGTTTCTGCTTCTTTTCTCTGAGTTTACACGAACACTGAGCTCAGAAGCTGCAGTCAAGGTTCCTTTCTTTGGCTAAAAATACATCTCCTCTTTGATTCCATCGAGTGAAAATGGAGAACAATAAGAGCAGTGACATAATCAGGTTTCATTGCCTTTGAAAAATCCAGGAGAGGTCACGGCTCCTGTTTCAGCCAATCACGACTCAGCTCACAGCTCAGGGAAACATTTCAGGTGAACATTTCAGCAACAGAGAGCAGAAAACACAGAATGAGTAAAATAACAGAAGGAAAGATGAGATTCGGTGCTTAGAAAAGAACGAAAGCTGAAGAAGCTTTTAAAGATTCAGAGCTGAAGATAAAAGACACTCAGACAGGACTTACTTCTTCCTGGTGTCGTATCTGCCGGCGGTTCCCAGGCTCTGAGAGGACACACAGAGGAAAATGATCAATTTCTATGCAGCATCATGCAGAGCAACATTACACCCCCTGATCCACTCAACACTGATATCTCCACTGAGGAAAACACAATAAAGTGACAGAGCAGCGCAGCTTTAATGGAGGAAGCTTCAATAAGTGTTTTGAAGGTTTCAGCTGGCAGGAAATTGACAAATCCAGAATCACAGATGCAGCTGCAGCGTTCAGCCCTTCACTGATTCACACATGAGGAGTCTGAGCTGCAGACGCACCGCCGGCCGGTTGCATCTACCTCTTATGAAAAAAAAAGGACATTAAGAATAAACAGGTTTATGACAATCTTAATATTTACAGCAGAAAACACTGCACTTCACGAACATCAGGTGCTTATTGTTTGTTCCTCTGCAGTTTTATAGAAACAGTCTCAGAATAATTCAAATCATCTCAGATGTTTTTCATAAAAGCATCTTCTGTACTGATGCATTTGCTTCTTTGATCATGTTTGTTCGTCTTTTTTGAGCCTTTTTTCCTTGTTGTTGCTGCGTTTAAACAGCAGGAACTGAAAAATGAACCTAGCTCCATCACACATGTACTCATATCAGAGGACAAAACATACCAACAAATGTTCAGTTTCAATGCACAGAAACGACTTGAAATCAGTTAGAGTTTCATGTTTGTGAGCTGCAGGGTCAAAGGGTGCCTGATGCACAAAGACCGAGTTTATGAGAAAGCAGCGTGCTGCAGCCTTGGAGCTGCAGTGAAGTGTGTTTGTCCAGAGATGAAGGATACTGGATGAACGAGGAGACAAAGGGTCGGTTTGATGCGACGGAGGAGCGGCAGGGTTTGGACAGTGTGGGGTGAAAATATTCTGTCGCCTTGACGACTGAGGACGACGCTGTGAGGGAAAATTACTCGCTTTGACTCTCAGATCTCCTCCCCCTCGTCCTCTCAGGGACACTGAAGGTCTGAAAAGGCGCCAACATTTCACCCTGCAGGGATCCTCCACATCTGTGTCCATCAGCAGCCTGTGGAGATGAAACTCCGCCTCCTGAGCTCGCCCAGTCTGCAGAATCAGGTTGCTGCCATGCTGTCGGCTCCTGATTCATTCTCACCTCTTTCCCATCTTACACGACACTTTCAGCATCACAAGTGTCAGAGCAACAAGTCCTTCCAGTTAAAGGACAGAGTTCATTGTCTGTAGCTTCATCCGACGCTGCTTTCTGCAGACAGCGCTTGAAACTGTCAACATGAGTGAGATTTAGTCACAAAGACGCGTTGGCTGAGGTTCGGACAGCCTTCAGCTCATGCTCATGGTGTTTGAAGCTGAAAGAAACCATCATGAACTGTTGATATGAGACCGAATCTGTTGACTCGTCCGTCCCAAGAGGCTGTTTATGTGAGACATGAAGCACTCCATTAGGATGGAAAAGGTTCATCTCTGAAACACCTCCACACGCTGTGGACAGGATGAGGGGAGACCCCCTGCTGACAGGAGAAAGACCCCTGAAAAACCCTTCCAGCCCCGTTTTTATTGAAAACGCTCTGCCTCCTCTGACAGCTTCTGGAACTTCACTCTCTTCTGCTCCGTGATGCTGTTTGCTGGATCGTGATGAAAGCAGCAGCAGGGTGAAGTTTTGGCGCCGTCGTTCTCAGATGAAGACGGATGCTTCGCCCCCCGCCAGCCCCGAGATGAGATTATCTCTCAACCCACAGTGAGAAATCTGTCGACTGATTACTGCGCCAGCGAGCGGCGACACACACTCAGACACACCACACAGCAGGCCAGCAGTGTCCAACAAAACCGTCACCAACACAAAACCTGCGTGTGAGAAAGCCAGAACACACAGCTGAAGAGGCTCCATTAAAAGCATCATGGATGCAGAACGTTAGCGCTAACAGGAGTCTGACTGTCAGGAACATAACAATAAAAATGCTAATGTTTTCATGCACATGTGTCGAGCTGCTTATGCTCCAACAGGGACAGACTCCCTTTCTGTTTTATTATGATCACAATCTGTTCTGTGTGGCTGAACGTTTAGTTTGTTTAGTTTGTGGTCCCGCCTCTCTCACTCAGCCTGTTTCAGCTGTGAACTCTGATGCCTGTGAGGACCAAGTCTCCATCTTCATTCTGTCTGGTTTAAACCCTCAGCGAGGGCAGGACAGGAGTCACAGATGAGCTCCGACTCTTTATTTCTGTCCGTTAGTCACTTTTTATTCATCTCTGCCTTCCTGTCGCTCCATCTGTCCCGGCTGAAGCCTCAGAGTTTAAACTGTCTCCTTCACAGAGCTCTGAGGAACAGTTCAGTGTTCAGAGCTGATCACGGACGAACCTTCATCCAGCTTCTCTCTCTGCTGTTTGTTCTTTAAACTGACACGAAGCTCCACCTGAGGGACGCTGGCTCTCCACCTGACGCCTCAACATGTTCACCACCTTCAACCACACCACCAGCTTCTCCTCTGATGAGCTGCAGGTCCATTGTGTTAAATAAGAAGATTTGATAGTATAATGTGAAGCTGTGATTGTATATTGACGAGGCTCCACGATATCAGACTACAAAACCAATCAGTCCCATTTGTACGGTTTTTCAAAGGCAGCGCAGCAGGACTGAATAATCAAGTGTGATTAGCCTGAACTCGCAGGTTTGAAAGTGGAGGTTCGTGCAGTTGAAGTGTTTTTAGATGAACATCTTCATCAGGAGAACAAAGTGGAGCCTCACGTCTCCGCTGACCTCAAACCTTCGCCGTGCTGCCGTCTCACTTCCTCTTGGCTCGGATGGTATTTCTGAGAATGTCAAGACGTCCGGCGTGTTCGTCCGCGGCCGCTCGGAGAGGTCATCCTCCCTTTCATGTCAGAGGACGTCCTCAGTGCTGCTGGAGGACGAGTGATTGGCTGAAACGGACGACGCACCGACGAAGAGACTGACCTTTCCTGTTCATCTGTGTGTGTGTGTGTGTGTGTGTGTGTGTGTGTGTGTGTGTGTGTGTGTGTGTGTGTGTGTGTGTGTGT
>JAQMCX010000236.1:0-13745 GCA_029814765.1 Acanthurus leucopareius | reverse complement strand
TTTTTGAACCAGGCTGTAAACATGTTTATTTCTGCTCTAAAGTTGGTCATTTTAACATGGGCTCCAATGGGAATTTGTTCCCTTTTGGAGCCAGCCTCAAGCGGCCAGTAGAGGAATTGCAAGTTTTTTTACTTTCTGGTTGGCTTCAATGCGGAAGTGGGAAGTTTGCCCCTTGGTCTAGATACATACACTATACTTAAAGTAAGAGGACAAATAAGAATTTTAGATTTTTGGGTCAACTGCTGTCTGTAAATGTTAGTGGTAAAATAGCAAAAACTGGACTTATTGAGTCATTGATGTTATTAAAATGCTATAAAATGCAACCACAAGATACACAAATTGTCTGCTTTTAACTATGCAGACTTATTTTCTCTAAAGTGTTGTGTTGAAGTGAGAAAAAAAACAGTACACTTCACTTTTGTGTTTTTTTTTTCTGTATCAAAGCTTTTGTCACTGTAAGCACTGTATGCAGAATTATAGGCTTTAAATTTCAAAAAAGTTTGAAAGATGTTTGACTAGATAAACCAACTATGTGTGGCAGACAACTTTTTTTTTTTTAATGACTTCATTGTTATTCCTACTCTGTTGTCATTCTCAGATCAGGTCAGACTGGGATGACCAGGGGACAATGTTCTATTCTCTGCTGGGTCCAGGGGCCAGTCGACCACCAGTAAATGTCTTTGTTGTGCAGGACAGCACCGGAAAAGTGTTTGTGCGGGGAAAACTTGACCGAGAGGAGAAAGAAACATACATTGTAAGGACACGATTCAACACAGTTTATGATTCACCAATCAACAGTCAGCTAGAATTCAACATTTGATGTTAGGAATTTAGAGTTACATCGCTATATTTTCCCCCCTTTGCCTTTCTGATAGAAGTTGTTATGGAGAGAGTGGAAGCAAATAAACATCACCAAGAGTTATTGTTGGCAGAGACAGATGAGAAGATTTATAAGTGTTTATTACCAAACAATAAAGAAGTATAACGAAACAATAAACTAATGCAACTGATCCTGAGTGCTCACATAAACCTTAAACATTTGATTTAAGTCTCTTGTGACAAATCAGCTACATTTCATATTTCATGTCTGTTTTTCTAAATAAAAGGCAGTGATAGCCATCATTTTACACAAAGAAAATAGCTCCAGTTTTCGAAAACCTCTTCAAAAACAAACATGAAAATGTAAAATATAGAGTGACTAATGAGAGATTCACTATGACTGCAGCATTACAATGATTGCTCTGCACCAATGCTGGTAGGCATTAAATTTTACTCTGCTAAAACACATGTAAGAGTGAATTTTTTTTCTAATCTATTTTGTCAGCCACAGTAAATTTGTACAGATTACTTTAAATAATTTATAGCCTGAAATATGTGATCAACTCATAAAGGGATATGCATTCCTCTGTCTTTTTACTTTTGGATACTTAAATCAATTTTACGTAACTTTTCTCGTAAGTACATTTTAATATAACATTTTATTTTGTAGAACACTTTTACCTTATACCGTAATACTGTAATTGAAATATCAAACAGTAAACTTTTCTCGTCACACAATTATTACAAAATGTGTGTGTGTGTGTGTGTTTATTTCTGTTCAACAGCTGACAGGAGTGGCCAGATTTAATAACGGCACTATAGCAGAAGGAAGTATAGACCTGAAGTTTGATGTGGGGGATATTAATGACAATCCACCTGTTTTTGCCCCTGTTCCTCCAGGGACAGTCTATGAATCCAGTCCAAAAGGTAAAACAAGTTTTTTATGCCACCAACACTCACAATGCATACACGGAATATATAACCAATTTCCCAAAACTTACAAGGGCAAAGAGCTAACATCTCAGATATCTTTTGGTAAACACTTGATGAGCACAGGAATCAGCTGAAGCAAGTTATTTCATAATACCAGATTTCCAGTATGTTAAATCGACTGATGGATTGATGATCACTAATACCAACTCCGAATTTAAAATGAAAATCCAGGGATAGTCCTAATGGCTAGAAGGGTAAGCTTTACAAAAATGTTGTCTTTCAGTGAATAAGCCGCTGAATGTTTTCTTGTTTGTTTGTTTGTTTTTTGTGCAGGGACTCTGGTTACCGTGTTTACAGCGACAGACAGAGACAAAGCCAACTGTTCTCATACAAAGATTGCCTACAGCATAGAGAAGCAAGAGCCCTTTAACGGCACAGACTTCTTCTACATAGACAGAAACAGTGGATCCATCTATGTCAAAAACAACTTGGACAGAGAGGTCAGACAGATGACAGTGTGATGAAAAAACTCTACTGTAAATCTGTTACAATTTGACTAATTCAAGTTTCATGTGTTCCAGTAATGGTAAAACATTGGTAGATGGTTGACTGAATTGTTGATCTTGTCTCTCATGGAATTATTGACCTGTTCCCTCTGTTGTCCACAGACACAGAACTCCTACATCTTAACAATTAAAGGAACTGACATGGACGGAGCTCCTGAAGGCCTCACCGGCACTGGAACTATTCATATCAAAGTAGCGGACATCAATGACAACATACCCAGACTAGAAAAAGATGAGGTACCAACTTTGACTTTCATTTAAGAGAAGATACCCCAGTGTTAAGTAAATTGTGGTACTAACATAAAACAGTGCGTAAACAGTCCTTTTTAATTTTCTTCAACCACCTTAACAAAGATTTTGAAAGAAATTCAGTTTTCTCAAACTCCTCATAGCCATGATGAACATATTAGTTGCTTGGCATTTAAGCAAACACACTATTTGATATAGGGGTTGATGTTCAGAACAATAACTTAACTAAGCCTAAAGCCTGGAAAACAGGGGGAAAGCTAGCTTGTCTCTGCCGAAACAGAAAAAACACACCTGGAAATAGTTTTGTAATTGGAAATACATTTTCTTTCTACACTGCAGTAACTGAGCTCTAATATGCAGATACTACAGTGGTAAAAAGAAAATACACTCACTATAGTTTCTTCAAGTTGCTCAATATTAACATGCATATTTGGTAGCATATCAAATGTTTGATGGCCATTCTAAAGTACTAACTCTGGGGTTTAAGGGGTTTGAGTTATTAAGGGTGAGGGTTAGGTAATTAAAATCATAATTCCTGTGCATGTTGTGTATCTTCCTATCAATAAGCAGTAATTAATAATTAATAAATAAGCAGGATATGATTGCAAAGAACTGGATTATAGATTGTAATTGTGTTGAAGGATGATGACTTGATGAAAATTTTTAAAATATCTCTTGTTTGTTCTTTGTTGTAGTATGACGCTAGCATTGTAGAGAACACTGCCAACGTGGAGGTCTTGAGGTTCAAAGTGCTGGATGCTGATGAGGAGGAAACTGACAACTGGCTGGCTGAATTTGAAATCGTCTCTGGAAATGAAGATGGGACATTCAGTATAAAGACTGATCCCAAAACTAATGAAGGGGTTCTAATGCTTGAAAAGGTAGATATGTTTTTACTGCGGCACCTGAACAGCTGAATTATTTGTTCATAATAATGCACCCTGTTTAGAACACTATCTATAATTGGAAAACACTGTATATAATTGTCTGCATTGGTAGTTATTCTTCACTATAAAAATATAAGCTAGTAGCATTTTCATAGAATGGGGGAATGCCTGTCCATTTCCTAAAAGGTGTGATAGTGTTGTAATTTTATTAGAGAACACTGTGTTTTGTTTTTTGTCCATTTTTACAAACATCAAAAAAGATGCCTTTTAATACATATTTTTCTCCAACTAATCACTATTTCCTCATAAATTTCTGAACTATATTACCAAAATGTTTCTCTGTATGTGTATGTGTCAAAATGCACCAATTATTAAAAACAATTAACTTTTCTCTGGATAAACAATATTTTGAATGAAGGGATCTTGTTCACCTCCCAAATAATTTTTTATTTATCATTAACATACACAACACATCCAAAAAGTATTTTAAAATAAAAGACTGGCATTCAAATTGAAAAATGAAAAGACATCTCATGGCAAATGATACTGTCTCTGACTATATTGACATATTTACTTCTAACTAGATCATTGCAGCACATATACTAAAGCTTTGGTTTTTTTTATTGTGCGATGACTAGACCACATATCAAGTAATGTGTAAATAATGTTTCAGCAATAGAGTGTATAGTTTGAGTAGGACATGTTTTAACAGTATTGTGAGATTAAACTGACCTAATTTTATAATGTTATTTCTTCCAGCCAGTTAATTTTGAGGAAAACCCTGATATTAAGCTAGGAGTAGTAGTGGCTAATGCTGCACCAGCCGCTGGGGGTGGAGGTGGTGATGGTGGGGATCAAGGAAAAGGAGGAAATGGAGGAGGTGGGGAGGGAACTGGTGGAGGGGGTGCTGGATCCGGTGCAGGGTCTGGGGCTGGTGCAGGGTCTGGTGTTGGTGGGGGTGCTGGATCTGGTGCAGGGTCTGGGGCTGGGAGTGGGGCTGGGGCTGGGGGTGGGGCTGGTACAGGGTCTGGGGCTGGTGCGGGGTCTGGGGCTGGGGCTGGGTCTGGGGCTGGGGGTGGGGCTGGGGCTGGGGCTGGTGCAGGGTCTGGGGCTGGTGGAGGTGCTGGATCTGGTGGCTCAGCTAGTATGTCATTCAAGAAGAAGACAAAACAAGGGAAAATTTACCCAGTGAACATTGCAGTGCTGAATGAGCCTGAGGGAATTGCCTTTAAACCTTCAGTAAAGCCTGTGTCTGTTTCGGAGAAAAAAGATGAAACTCCATTAATGGAGGTGATCGCTGTCTACGCAGCCACTGACACTGACACCGGAGAGATGGCACCAAATGTTCGGTGAGATGAAGTCTCACTTGAGTTTTACCTTATAAGCACAATATTTGCATATACAAAAAAAAAATGAATCAGATTGTAATGTGGATATATTGTAATAGTTTAATATTAAAGAGAAACAAGTGTGATCTAATCTCAAAATAAAAAAAATGCCCCCCAAAAGTGCAGTATTTCCTCCTGTTTGAGGAACTGGCTTGTTGGAAACTGGTGGCTCTGTGTGGCTATTCAAGTCAATGCATAAAATAAACTAAAATAAATAAACAAATTAAAATTTAGACTAAATGATGTGCTATATGTATATAAGGAGTTATAGGATCAACACAATTTACAAAGACTAAAAATACAGTATCTGAACTGATTAGCATTTTTAAATATTTCATTTTGAAGTTCAGACATGAATCTGTTAATAACTCTCACAGCATTAAACATATATTGGAACAGTTTACTGGAAGACAGGCTTGATATGTCACACACACAGACAATAAAGGGCTGCCCAGTGTAATAACAAAGTGCTTGCCTAAACTGAAAACCAACAGACTTTGCCATCCTATGCTATCGTTGTGACTAAACATTAAGCATTGTAATTTTGAGATGTTTTTAAAGATTAACATCTTTAGAAGGGCTCAATGGGCTTAAAACTGAAAGTCACAGATTGTGAGGGAGTCAGAGAGTATTGAGAGACCGACACCTATTGTTGCACAAGTTTTTTTCATAGGATTTGTTGCCAAAAAATATAAAACAACGTGTAAATAAACACTTTTAAATTGTGATAGGTTACACAGAATATGATTATGTGAAATTCAGAGGCAGAAAGAAAAAATGTTAAAGGTTACAGTACAACCAGTGGATAAATTAAAATATCTTATTTCATTGTTTTAATCTTGAAACTTAATGTTGTTGTTGTTTCCACAGATATGCTAAAGGCTATGATCCTGATAACTGGCTGTTGATTGACCCAGAAACAGCAGAGATTAGACTTCAAAAGTACCCAGACAGAGAGTCCCCGTTCTTGATTAATGGAACGTACTACGCTTATATACTTGGTCTAACTGAGGGTAAGCTTTTTTTTTGTTTTTATTTAACAGGTAATGTCAATATTTGATTGGGCCTCTCAACTTTTGAAGAAAGCTGTTAGCCTTCTTTCGCAACATACTATTGTTCTTGCCAGATATAAAGACTTGAATATTTTAAAGCTCCGTTAAAAATACTTTTGATATCAACATGAAACTGTATTACCTTTTGTGAAACCTTGCTACAATTTCTTATCATGCTGTGAATCAACAACTTTTAGACACATTAAATTTCCACAATTTACTGAAACCTCTAATTTGTCCTTTTTTTTCACTTCATGTGATTCCCACAGAAACACCTCCTAAGATTGTCACAGGAACTATAGCATTGAAGGTGGGAGATGTAAATGATAACTGCCCCGTACTGACACACAACGTGGAGTACGTTTGTTCAGACACTGAAGTTATAAACATCACAGCGGTGGATGAGGATGGAGACCCCAACTCAGCCCCTTTCAGCTTCAGCCTTGTGCCAGAGAGCCAGAAAGAGTGGAGCATTGAACCACTAAATGGTATGGTACCTTATTTTTCCACTGTATTTTTTGAACAGTTATTTTTTCAAACCCTTGATGAATGGATTAGATGCAAAATACCTTCAGAAAGAAAGTCTGCACATGTTACCAGATAGATGTCTGAATTTTATAAAGGCAGTCCAATCGGGGTGGACAGTATCGGTTAAATGATTATATTCTGGCAGCTGGTTTCTAACTGATTTTTGTGTCTGTACAACTTTGTGATTTGTGGAAAAAACTTGATGTCAATGCAGAATATATAATTATTGTTCTATACATGTTAGTGGTTCAGGAAAAATATTCTGTACTGTTACACTGGTAGCTAGCCTTGCTTGTGGATTTTTGTTTAGTTTGGCAGAAGGGGTGATTATTTAAGAGGTGAAACAAATTTTAAAAGTTTATTTGTTTGTCGTACAACTATAAGTCATTGTTTTTACACGTCCTTTTCAACTTACTTGAAGTCCTTCTGTTTCCCTCTCAAGCTAATCTGGTGGTTTTTCATAGTTAACCACCATCAGTCCCTGTTTCCTGTAGCCTGACAATCCTTGTCCTACAATACACCTAAAATTAATCTTGTGTCTGCCCTATGTGATGCAATAAATGTGGCAAGGTTACTAATGTTCCCTGGCTGTGTTTATTCTTCCACATCTGAGGGGATTCTGAATAAACAATTAGACTTGTTTGACTTTGCTCAAGAGCTCAATTTATCGATCCACTTGGTCATCCTATGCTTCCATGTGGCCATTCATTGTAAAGTAGGTGATAATTTATAGTTTGTAGTGTTGGATGAGACAAATTTATTTTTTACATTTTCACTCACGGTGAAAACTCCTGGTGGCTAGATTGGTTAGGTCCACAACACATAACACCAAGACCAACTGCTAAAACACTATCATAATATTGAGTCATATTTTTACACCAGACAGGAGTGCAACAACAGTGGAATAAGAAAACTTATACATCTAAAATCATAAGTTTTGCCTGCACTGCAACAGAGAACCCCTTCTTTCTTACTCTCAGATACGGGAGCATCCCTCAGGGCTTTGAGTCTGCTGTGGCCTGGACACTACCACGTTGCCTTCATCATAAAGGACCAACAGGGCCTCGCCTGCCCAGACCCCCAGCATCTGGACCTATATGTCTGCTCCTGTGAGGGAGGGGAGACCTGTGGAGCAGCAGGTTTAAATGGTAACAGACCTTTTCTCAAGGAATCCTCATCTTCATTCGGAGGACTGGGAGTAGGGGCGGTCATTCTGGGACTTCTGTTACTGCTTAGTGAGTATGAGTTGTGTTATCACTGAAACTAATTTGATTGTAAACTTGAATTAAAAAAGGACAAACATTGAAAATCCAATATGTGATACTAATACTGAAGATAGCCTATTGATGAGCAGGAAAGGCCATTGTAGGTTTATCAAAATGTAACTAAAATGTCCGATTTAAAGGGTCAGTTCAACAAATTATTAAAAAGTGTATTTTCTGTGAATGCTACCTTCATTCAGATAGTTTTTATATTATTCTTCAGGAATTGAAAGACTATGATTCCTGCTGCTCCTTCTTTCTTACAAAGAAACAGTTCCTCAAAAAAACTGTTTACAACAAGGTTATTGATTTTTACGAGCAATCGCAGCATTATTTCTGGAGTGAGATGTTGCTTTATTTTAAGAGGTTTGAAGGTAGTTATCTTTTTATATCTCTCTAGAAATAAATGTAAAAATCTTTCCACGTTATCCCTTAAAAATCCCAGTTAAACATTTGCATACCACTTGATCCTGATCATAACATCTGTCTTTTTAATAACAAAAAACAAACAAACAAAACAATTTCCATGTCTACAACTTCAAATTTGAGAAAAAATATATTTTTGTAACCCATATAAGTAAAGTGAAAGACTTAAACTTGTGTTGTGGTTGGATTTTTCAGTCGTAGGTCTCTTACTGATGACCTGCTCGTGTGGAGATGTGTCAGGGTCTTTCTCTGAACTGCCTTTTGAAACCAGAGAACACCTGATGGTCTATCATACAGAGGGCCGAGGAGAAGACAAGGTAAAATATACAGTGTAACCCAGAATGTTTCTACTAAACACAGAAAATTGACTGAAACATGCAGCACCTATGTTCACACTATGGACACAGGTTAGGCCCACAGGTGGCCCAAATCCAATTTTTTCCCTGCTGCGTGACTCAGATCTGTTTTTTATGATAGCATAAACAGCACAATTTACCTTTTCATACATGGTTCTAAATCTGACACAAAGCCAGTTTTAAGCAATGCAACCTCAGTGTGAACAGCCCCGTGAGTTCATGTGACTCTTGTGTCCTCCTGGAAGTCATCTGCTTGAGGTAGTCTGATATAGTCAGGTATGAAGACATGACGCACAGTCTTACAAAACTCATGAATGACTGAGCAAACAGAGGACTTTTGCAAAACAGAGCAAAACAGGTTCAACGGCATGCAGTAACCTGCCTCGTTGCCAGTAAATAACAACCCAATGCCAGCATACTTTTTCAGGAAGATTGGTAACCTGAAAATGTCTTTTCAATCTCTGCCCATGTTTCCACCAGAATGTTCCTCTGCTCAGTCCTTCAGTCCAAGTTGCACCTGCTACCATATCTGCTCTACAGGCCTACAAAACTGAAGCAAACACAACAACTTCCTTCAGGACTCATAGCATGGCAGAGGCCAGGCACTGGGATGACAACAGAATCCAAACGACCTGCTTTGAAGAATGCAGGGAGAGCTGGGGAGAAATGAACTTAGTGGCAGAGCAATATGAAGCCCTGGATGGTCTTGCCCTCTCTGAAGAGTTTCTGGAGCAGTACTTCTCTCAGGTAAGGGACTGTGAGACAGTTAGGTAGTAATTTCACTCTTCACCTTGATTTCAGATTATGTTCTATCTTTCTGACTTCTTTTTTGTGATGTTGCAATGTTTTCAAAGTTTAAGCAGTTAACTTGCTAAGCACAGAATTGTCCTGACCGATACAAGGATGGAAAAAGTGTCCTAGATATAATCACTGATGATACTGAATTCTTTTTTCTTTTAATCAGGGGTACTGATGAAGACTTTCATTTTCATTTTGTGTGTGTTAATGTTGATCTCTGTGCAGAGGGCGAGTTTTGAAGCAGGAAAGCAGGCAGCTGGGGACTATCTGCTGGACTGGGATTTTGAGGGTCGCGGCTCCTCTGCTGGCTCAGTGGGCTGCTGTAGTCTCGTGGAATCAGAAAATGACCTGCAGTTCCTCAGTGACCTTGAGCCAAAGTTCAAGACCTTGGCTGAGATATGTTGTCCTCTAAGACCTCCATCACCGGTAAGTCGTCCAAGTATGGACGTGCCAGATGTGGACGTGCCAGATGTGGATGAAGTTAACCATGTGGTTGAACACCTAGTGGAAACCAAACCACCTGGAATCCATGGAAAGATCCAGGAGCATATTCAGACTGCCAGCATAAGCCAGTCATCCACCAGAGTCATGAGCTCAAATGAAGCAGCTTCAAGCAGTGTGAATGCGCAGACTTCACACAACACCGGCAGCTTGACACAGTCACCACCTGTTGGTCCTGTTACCAGAGCCATGCTCCCCTTTCCTGGACAGATACTCCTGCAGCAGCAGCAGCAGCAGCAGCCCATCTACTTCAACACCAGTCCTGTGTTGCAGCCGATGCAGTTTGTGGTTCAACCACAGCTTCAGAGAACCGTGCTGCTGGCTGAAGCTCCTGTCACCAACATGATTCTGCTCAATGGGAGCTCTGGACACACTGGGCACATAATGCTTGGGGGAAACCCAGCTAGGACCTCTGGAAAGAAAAGAGTAAATAGCATGGTTGAAGAACACAGAGGAGATAAATGGCTGAGGTCCAGTGGTTTAGGAGAGGTAAAGAGTGTCGGGAGAAATCGTCGACGGATCATGTCAGAGGGTGGAGGTCAGATAGAACATTGTAATATTGGGAAGCTGACAGGAGAACACATCAGTGTTAGAGCAGCAGAGTCTGGAGAGGGTCAGGTGGTTTTCACACAGAGAGGAAACAAGACAAAAAATAGGTCAACAACAACAACAACAACAGAGACAGTTTTCATGCAGTAGAATTGACTCTGAAATGTAATGTATAAGTGTAAACCTGACAGTTCTATGTGCGATGTCTAATCTCGGCTTTAGTTAAGTTACTACCACTATACTGAAAAATCCACTGGGTGATCAGAGTCTTACAAGACTCATCTTTATTCAGTCTATAGGCAAAATACTTTTATGTATTTTTTAAAAAAAGGATTTAAAAGTCTGAAAAGCAAAGAGTGAGGCATACACTCAACTCTGTTAGTGTACAACAATTAGGAATTAACTATTTTGATGGTATTTGTGGTAAGTAGAGCATAAAAAGCGCTGAATTCAAACCATTTGATGCCTGATGGTTATTCTAACACTAGATGGCAGTACATAACTACTGTCATTTTTTATGTGCAGAGGGGTTATAATCTTTAATACCAAATGACAGCAAAGTGACTCATTTCTTCCTGCTCACGTTGCAGACATGTTGTCAGCATAGATTAATAGCATAGAGGGGTTATAAAGAAGATTAGAAAAGCATAGAATAGATTAATATACACTCAATAATGAGGGAAACACACTGGAGAGATTTTGCTCTTTTGAGAGCCATTGTTCATAGTCATTTTAATGCTTATGTGGTCTGGTTGAGGCTAAATACTGACAGTAACACATCAAAACCAAAATAATAGGTTGTTGTAGAATACAATAGATTTATTTCTACATTAGACTAAGTTTTGTATTGAGTTGTTTTCATTGCTTGAAAATATTTTATGGAAGATTTATTACAGTTATAAAGTATTGCATTAAACTCATTCTGTGCATTTTAGTGGATGTCAACTCAACACATTGATCACATATAGGGTGTTGCTGAATTTTTCTGTATTACTCAGCATTGGTGGGGGGTTTGTCACATTTTTTTTTTCATTGCAGGTAAACTGCCTGTTTTTTGCTCAAACTTGTCACTCTGTCACCTTTTTTTTAATTATTATTTGTTTGTTTAATTGTTTTTACAGTTATGGCCTCCTTTACATACCTGCTCAAGTTGCTTCATGTTGCTTAAATAAATTTTAAATAATTGTGACAGTCAGACTTATATTCAATTTAGTATGATTGTTACCCGCAGATCCATTGCTTTACAATTGTTTTACTTAAATAGGTAAATACATATGAAAAATTACCAACTTGTAAAAAGGGATTTCCATACAGGTTTTTATCCAAGCAGACATTTTGACTTTTCACGGGGGAACTTGATATTCAATTTATCACCTTAATAATGTAAATAAATGAATGGTAATTATGGTCTATGCAAATTAAAAAAAATAAATAAATAATAGAATAGAAACAGAAAGCATAGAAGGGGCACAGGAACTGTTTAATGAGAACAAATTACAGCAAAACGCAGCATAACATGCACTGCAATTAGAAATAAACTGTTGTAACAGACTTTGATGTGTAAAAGACCATGTTGCATGTCATTACTTGAAATATTTGTGTGTTAACAGCTAAAGAGGACATGAGAAAAAAAGAGAAAAAGAAAAAGAAGGTTCTACTAACAGTTTAAGATGAACAATAAAAAGCCCCACAAAGCAAAAGTGTTGCTGTGTTGCTTTAACTTTTGCACATCCAGCATTAATTCCTCAACAAGAGAAGCTAACATTATACAGAGATAACATTGTGATATCACTAAAAAATACCAGCATTAAGTTTCTAAGAGTAATTACTGTAGTCAGGATAAATCCAATCTAAACCAAGAAAACTTTTTTTCCTTAAATGCAAAAACTTGCATAAAAATAGGTTGTAATGAACCCATAAGTGTTGAAGAACCCCAATGTACCATGAGATCCTGATGAGTTTAGATAATAAGTGAATTTTCCTGTTGTGTCCTCTATTGACTATGTCGAGGTAATTTTGTTCAAAGTTCTTCATTTTGTTCAAAGTTCTCTTTTAAGTTCTTCAAATTAAGCTTGGATCGACAGAAGGCGTCATTCCTGTTAATTAGCTGAAACTAGCACATCATAATTCAAAGAATAGGCTAAATTGTTTCGGAGATACACCCACACAGATCTAGAATAGTGACTGACTCATACCAACAAAGTTAACTGGAAGATAAATAGATGTGTATTGTCTTTCTTCTTTGGTTGATCACATACCTGTGGTTAACCCACTCTGTTGTGCATGTGCCTTCATGAATCCAAACTTCACATTCAACATCAGATAAAGCCAAACATGAACAGAACCTGCTTTTCAACAAAGACTCACTCGAAGGACATTTATAGTTTTATTCTTACAGTCAAAGCTCTTGGTTAAACGCACTTTAGAACTCTGAGTGTGCCATTTGAGTCCCCATGCCATAATGTGGTATATTTTGTGTAAAAGTGGCTAATATTTATTTTTAAAATGTCATCTTACATGATTAACTCCCCTCTACCATAAAACACAGCCATATATATACAGGATGAATTAATTTAAAATAATTAATCTGACTTTAATTGCAAGTAGGGTGTACTGCCATGTCTCCACTCATGTTTGCTCAAATTAAGTTACAAGTATGTGACAAAAATCAAATAAAGTCTATTTTTTTCATTTCTTTATAGTCTCATTTATAATGGTTCCCAACCAATGTTTTTTTTTTTTGTTACCAAAACATTTTTAATGATTAAATTCTTAAAAATAAGTTGTGTCCCTGAGTCAAGTGTCCACCCTGTTAATCTGACAATACCCCCCGCCCCTCCCTCCTGACCATTCCTCTAGTAGTGGCATGACTCACAGAAAGTAGCAGACATTTTTGGAGGGAAAACATCTGCAAGAAGTAGGGTAAGTATCACTCTGTAATTAACCCTTTTTTCAGTGTTTTAAAATGGTTCACTGATGTTGTAGAGCATAACATGTCCACTCTGTTACCCTTATTTATATTGGAAACTGATATTTTTTGTCATTTTCAAATAATGATTAGTAAATACATTAAAAATCTTTCTCTGTGGTCACCATCAGTGTTGGTAATAACGGCGTTAGAATATAACGGCGTAATTTTTTCCGTAACGAGTAATCTAATTAATTACTTTTCCCATCGTTGCAACACCGTTACCGTTACTGAGAATGTGAAGTGGCGCGTTACTACAATTTGGTTGAATGAAGCGCAAGTGTCAGATTTTGGCCACACATCAGCTGCCTGGAGAGAGGGGGGGGTTGATGACGCCATTGCAAATGCGATGATGATTGGCTGGGTGGGCAGATCATGCTCTGCTAACGCTGTCTCACTGCACGCGCTGACTGCTAAACACAACAAGACAGCGACAATGGCGTCGAGCCCGGGACGTTCAAAG
>JAQMCX010000235.1:0-13763 GCA_029814765.1 Acanthurus leucopareius | reverse complement strand
TTATAGTGAAAGCCCTGGGTTTGATTGGCCAGTCCAGAAGCACCAGTCCACACAGGTGCAGACCAATCAGGCTGATGGCACCTGAGAGCGAAGGGGAGGGGGAAAAGAAAAGACCAGGAGGGAAAAACACACACACAAACACAACTACACTGTGCCCCCCACCTGCCTGACACCTAACAGTGTCAGTATATTGATTCAGAGACATCAAATTATCAATAGTTTATCACATAAATTCCTGTTGCAAATATAAACTCAAATTTTGTGTTCTAGAATTGAAAAATTAATTGACGTTTCAGTCCAATGGCTGGTGCTAAGTGCTGACTGTCTGACAAGGTCATCACAGCTAATATGCAACTCGCAATGAAGAGATTTTGACAAAGGTTTACTTTTTGGGCATGATTTGCAGTTGAAAAGGTTAAAAAGTCTTAATATCTTACAATATCTGATACTGCAATACTTAGCATATCGCAATATGATAATATTGTATTGTGACTCATTTATTGGGGTAATATCGCATTGTGGCGATTCCCGCCCCTACTACCAAGGGGAAAGACAATGGAGCCTTGAATGCTAAGCCTCCTCCCAATAATTGTAACAAATATTTCCAGTAAGAGATTATATGTTAGTATAATCTGTGATTATATGTATTTCAAGATTCATGTATGTATGAATACATTTATGTTCCTTTTGAAAAGGCCAAAGTTGAGAAAAATGGAAAAGGCATATTTAATTCAATGCATACATTTTTCCAAGCCACTTTTTAGACTTATGCACTTATCCCGACTCCAAATGTTCCTTTAATAATGTCTCTCCTGTAATGCACAAATTTGGCAAGAAGTAAAGGCTTTTCTTGCATTCAGTTTGGTTATCATCTCTCACTATTTGCCATGGTTATTGTAGTCTGTTAATCACTAGACTTCTTGCATGGATAGAGGCTGACAATTGGCTGCATGTGCACTTTATTTGTCAGTAGCCTATAAACTTGATTTACTTTAATCTTTGTTTCATGTTAAATCAGTTACTCTAGGCCTACTTTTTATTTCAAAATCTTTTTTTGGAAATATCGGCATACCTCCTACAGTATTTCCATCATGAATTCACAGACATAGACCCAAAACAGCCATTATGGGTTTATGAAGCATGACTTCACACATAGCAAGAGGGTCAACCCTAGCCTTTCTTTTTACATAAGAGTTTTCCCAGTTCCTTAGTTGAAGTTGGTCTCAGCAGCTTTGTAAAAAGGTTTTATGAGGAAACTCTTAGCTAAAGGAACTCAAGGTGCTATTTAGGAGTTCTCCTAGTGGTAAGATATAATATTTGTGCATACAGCTCATGATCTGTAGTATATCAGTCCTGTGCCGTTGTCATAGATTGTACTTTACAGAACAGCTAGCATGCTGTTATCAGGCTACCGTAAAATGTGCCTGTTTTCATTTCAGGTAATTTAGTTTTTTTGAAGTAGTTAGCAGAGTTGATTTGATCATCATGGATGAAGTTATTTTGAATAGAATCTTGAACGGTTTGCTTCCAATTCAAAATAAAGATAAAAAGAATTCAAACTACACTCAACATTCATGATTAGCTGAGTGCAGATATGATTGTATCTATATGAGGTAGGAGTGTTTGGAACTCACAAAGCATGCAAGGGATCCAAGTACATGAGGCCCATTTTATGTCTCCCTGCACTTATACAGATGCATTTTTGTTCTACTTAAAGCTTTACAGTGTTTCCACTGCTAACACACTTTGATCAATACTTAACATTCGCTATTATCACTGAATGTGGTCTGACTATGGGTGATGTTGGTGCATGATATTAAGGTAATGCAAGAAATATTAAGTGATAATTAGTCATTAGCCTACTGGGAAAATGAAACTTAGACCTGATCTCTTACAAACAATTCTAAAAAAAAAAAAAAAAATTAGAAATAGTGGAAAATACTAAAAAAATTTGGGTTATGCATATCGGCATGCAAAAATGTCTTTATAGTGCCCATTAAAAAGTTTCAATGATGTAGCCCTAGTAATTTTAACTACATGCAGACCTACAAAATCAGTAGGTGCATGCAACAGTCCGGGACATACAAAAAAGAAAATAAAAATATAAATTGCAACTTGATTTTTCCTGCTTTACCAGATGAATTGCTTTTAAATTGTGACTTAATCTTTTAGCTTACAAAATCTCACGTAATTCATCTCCTTTAAGGGCTGACAGCCGTCAAAAAACTGTGATTTCTGCATAACCTTTAGAATTAATGGATTCCGTCATGATCAGACATTGTTTCTCTCGAACATCAAACTAAGTTACTATCTTAACATCTGTGATTATGATCACGCCATTGATAGGGTCCGCATTGCTGCCCTGTTGCAACTCCCGACACTTAAAACTGATGTGTGTGTTTGTTTGTTTGTTTGTTTTTACCTAAATTACTTTTTAGTTTTGTTATTTTTTGAACCGTTTAACCATGTTCCATCCAAGGTGGGGGGAGGGAGAATGGGTAGTTTTAAAGTCTGGAGAGGCAAACAGGAGGCCTTGCCTGAACAGCCGATAAAAGTCGGGACATGATTTTTCTATCAAGAGCGTCATGTTCAATGATTTATGTTAAATGACCCATACAGCTGTATGCAAGGGCTTTTGAGTTGTTCGGTACAGTCTATCTTCGATTATCATTTGATCATAACAACGTAAAATGTACCATCCATCACAATACAGACAGACGATATTTCGTGACATGTTACGGCATGATATAGCTGAAAACATCATATAGGCTAACTCAGAAACGACGAAGCAGGATCATGAATAACGTTTGCGTCCGCTGCCCCTCTCATCTCATCCTCGCATATCTGGCGTGTTGTGAATGGGCGGAGCTGTAGAGAGAGGAAGAGATGCAAGTGTCGGCCCGTCAGAAGGAAGCACAAACAACCAAATGAGAGGACACGACTAAATACACCTCACAGCCTCTAATTAAACTTCATAAGGAGCCTCGAGCGAAGTAGAAAAGAAGCAGGCGCTAGGGCGATTTCTGGAATTCAACAAAGCTTTAATTACACCCGCACCCTCATATCAGAGGAAATCGACCACATCCGCCCTCAGTGACCCAGAAAGTAACGTTATCGTCAAGCAGTCATCTGGCAGATGGAGAAACAGGCCGGAGCTGCTGATGGAGCATGCACGAATAGGAAGCTCTGGGGGTCACCGACCTGCGGACCATCGGACGGTGAAAATTTGGACAGGTGAGTGGGCTCGAAATTAGCCTGAATATATATGTCAAACAGTAACGTGAAACATCGTTCACTGACTTTTTTGTTTGTTGGTAGGTTTTGCTTGTCGGCAATTTGTGATTACCAATAAAAAGTTACCCAAAATATACCAGTACCTCGGCGTACATTCAATACAGTAGGGCACATTTTTTAAGTAAGTTTGCATTCTTAAGAATGTTTCAAGAGTGTTTTACAGTCAATATAGACTGTCACCTGAGCTTACGACTCGATTTTGGACTGACTTCTGAGCAGTAACTTGCCTTAGCTGCGATACAGTAGCTAATAGGGAAAAAAAGCTGCGGGCTTCTCTTATTCATCACACAAATGCGAACAAGGAGTAGACAGTTCATGCTGTAAAATTAATCAGTACGGTTAACCAGTGGTGTAGCAGAGTGCTAATAGCTAGCGCTAGCTTAGTAAAACAGGCCCATAGCTAGTTAAAGTAGCTACCGTTGGTGCAAATGCAGCGCATGTAAATGTACTATATTCCATGATGTCGCTAAGTAAAACGTCTACAGATACAGTAACTGTTTACTAGCTTTTTTAAAATTTTATTTTATGTAATCATCCCTTTAACCAAAAAAATGCGTTTCATGTTCAACGTTTTCAGTGAAAACGCCTGATGTAGAAGCTGCCAACTCACGTTCAGGAAACTTACCGTTTCACAACACAGATCAAAGCCTTAATCAGCTCTTATGTCTCTCAGGTGTTCAGTTTCTTCATGCAGGTCTCCTGTCTAAATGAAACTAAAATGTATTCAACAGACCTTGACAGTAACTGTTTAAAATACATTTACCTCTCAGTTGTTAGGGCACATACGTCTCTAGAATACAAATGTTAACGCAGTATTCTGTAGAATGTCACTAAGAGGTTTATTTGTATAATTAGTTTTAAAATTATTTTTATTAACATTGGATCTATTCCTTTCAGTGATCTTTTCATTTGATCCAGATTAAGCACCACTTTTACGTGTAGCATATGATGCAGAAGTAGATCTTCTTCCTGATGCAGCAGAGTTTAAAATAACACAGTCTGACATTAGACAGAACTGGACACGTCTTGTCAGTGCTTTGTCTACTGATTGATCATGGTCACTAGCATGGATCACTGGTTACTACCACAATATTGTGTTGGCAACCATTTTAATTGAATAAATGAATCATTCTGAGGTCAGTTCAAGGGACATTCGGTTTTCCCTGACCAATCACCATGACCTAATAATTTGTTTGGACCAAAGTGTCATCGTACACCGCTATTACTTACAAAATAATTATTTATAAGTCTCAAGACAATTGCGCTGTGTATTGTTTTTGATACTTTTTTAGTATGATGGATCATTTCCATACATTTATTAGTGTGTATGTGTACAGCCTAGCATGCATTGCTTGGAGAGTACTGTGTGTGTATTTACAGTTTATGTATGTGTGCACTTACTGGGATCTAGTTGCAAGAAGATGATATCATTGCAGTTGTAGTACATTTCTATTTCAAAATCAACAAAACACTACTAAGTTTAATCAATCTAAAACCAATGTGCTTTAAACCAAAAGAAAAAAAAAGGGAAAGGCAAGAATTTGAGCATAACCCTCAGGTATCGGTAGATGTCAGATGATGCTGCTGGTCATATTTATCTGTTTCACTTAGCTTGGGAGGACAAAAAAAGAACATAAACTTGCAGTGTTCTTTCTCCCTAACTGTAATATTAAACGGCTGCTTTTACATAACAGATGGAGAACTTCATCTTGCTGTTTTAGTTGCACAGTGGGCAGAGTCCCTGCGGGCCCCAAAAGGCAGAGCCCGTGTGGGCCCCGCATGGGCAAAATGGTTGTTGTTTCACTGTATTTTTAAGTTTGTATGTGCTGTGTGGTTCACCTTTGATTTCATTAAATCAAAAGTGAACCACACAGCCAAAAGGTGTGTGAGGTTTATAATGAGGATACTTTTTTTAGGACCGTACAACAAACCATCAAGCAAGTGGTCCAGCAGATTGAGTTACTTATTACTAATTAACTGCAGTGTCACATTGCAACAAAAAAAGAATACAGGCGCAACTGATAATAATGATCCCTGATAATTCTTTGTGTAACAGCATTGCAAACTAGGTCAAAGAAGAAAACAAGGTCAGAGCTGGATTTGGAAAAAATGGAGTAAAACAGATAAAGTTTGGTTTCCCTGCTTTGTGTTTGCCAAGGTTGCTCCTTCGTTTAATTTGATCTTAAGCATATTTGACCACTGCAGTTGTTACTCTCTCTCGCTCATTGAACCTGGGGTGTGTTAACAAAGAGCAAATCCTGCATAGCACATCGTCAATGTGTGTGGAGAGCCAAATTAGAATTTGACAAAGATTCCCACTACAAACACAATGTTAAGATTAAATACTTAAAAAAATAGTTTCAGCATAAAAACATATAGTTACATCATAACAAAGATCTCACTATATAAATTAAATGTTCTTAATGTTGTTAGAAAGTAAATGTTTTGTTATGCTGGCAGCAGTATGCTGGTGCCATGGGATAACTTAGAGCGCAATGGCAATGCTCGTCCAAAACCAGATGACAGTTTAAACACTGTTTTTGCTGGTTGGTGCATTAAAGCATCAAAGTGCTGGGTGTAAACAAACATTGTGAAAAAGTCACCTTGTTGTTATGGCACATTTTAACATGCCCCATTATTGAAGACTCTTTTTAAAAAAACAAGCGTGTTTGTGTTATAACAAAAAATTTTATCATAACATATCATAACACATGTCGTATAACTTGGAAGCTTTAGGCCAGTTTAGAGCGATAACAATAAACTTAAACAATAACTTAAAACAATAACTCACTGATACATAGATTTAAGTGATACCCCATTACAAATCTTGTGTATGAAAAACACTTATAAGGTGGTGGTCAAACATTTGTAGATAGAATTTAGTTTGTTGTCAGAGTGTAAGAAAGATGGGATGTCAAGTGGTGAAAAAATAGAGAAACATCTACACAAACACAAACTACACATGCCATTTCTTGAAAGGTTCAGTATATTTTGGTCACAACATGGCTGAAGTAAAGGGCCAGCATAATGACAATACATAATGGTCTAATTTCATTACCTGCACGGATAATCATTGGTTCAAATAAAGGCTTTGTAACAAAAAATAAAAGGATAATAGTGAGGGCGCTAATTCTGTCAGTACAGCAGAGCACAGAGAGTTTTGCCCTAACTTTATCTTTTTATACAAACACATTTTTCGCTTCACTGTTTCTAATGACCTCCTTTATGCTTTTCTATTACATTTAAAGTGACTACGAGGAACTTTTAGTATTTATGAAACTGTGTCATGATTCTTCTGATGATTATAATTTTCCTGTAACACCAAACCAGACCAACCAATTTTGTTGTTCTGTGAAATGACAATAATATAATTATATTCTATGCCTCCAGCTGTTACTTTGCACCTTAGCATTTTAAGAAAGTGCCTGTGTAGCCTACAGAAAATAGAGGTAATAGGTCTTGGTGGACATTACTTCCATACAACTGGCCCATAGCGTACTATTTTTTTTTGCTACGCCACATCTTGCAGTTGGCTTTTTACTATAAAGACGCAACATAGAAAGGAAATGTTGATAATTTTAGCCTTATCAAATAAATAACACTTACAGATCATCCGAGTCTGTTAGTTGTAAACATTTTAATGTTAGCCTCTACACAGACTCTCTGTTGAGGTTATAAACTTATGCCTTAGTAATTTAGCTGTATGAATGGTAACAGTCAAAGTTTACTTGCTTCACCATCTTCATATTACCATTACCAATCTTTCAGATATAAACACATTACCTCATTGCGATTCATCCACTGGTCTTTCTTTTACTTGCTTCCAAAACAAATGCATGTGTTGTCTGCAGTACACACGCTGGCAAAGATCTTGACGACAGAAGGTGCTGGTGTCACTACCGCTTTTATCCTAAACAGGCGCTAGAATCAACAAAGACTCCAAGGTCCTCTCAGCAGCTTCAAGCTACAGTAGATACAACAATAGAAGTAAACCTGAAAAGTCAAAAGATATGACTTGTCAAGCGATGATGAAACATCTGTGCCTGAAGTATTGATTTTTATTGTCAGGTTAACAGTGATTTTTTTAAAAAAGGCAAAGGTGACAGAATTGGAAAAAAGTATCCTGTTTTAGTAGTTCAATAAATCAACTTTTTACTTTTCTCTCTCTGTTTAGTCCAACAGGCTCACATGTAGAGTGGTGTAAACAACTGATAGCAGCCACCATCTCCAGTCAGATCTCAGGATCAGTCCCACCTGACCTCATGAACAGAGACACCAAGGTAGCTAATGTACACAAACACAAACACATACTTAAACTGTTGGCAGTGTTTTTCATCAGTTTGTGTTTTGTAACTGATAGGTTGGGAGAAGACCAGATTTAATGGTAAGGCTGGTAGAAGCTACGACATGTAGCATGTGAAGTATGAGCTTCAGTGTGCTGGCAGAACTTTGTGTGTGAAGTGTTTGTGAGTGTATCCTATCACAGCTGTTGTCATTGTTTAGATAAGCTACTGTTAAGCTGCTATAAGTTTCTCTTCTGCTTCTGTCTATCAGCAGCTTGCTTTCATCAGCCTAAAATGTCCTTGACCAAAGCATATTTGGTTCATTGAGAATTGCACCCTTTCCTCCAACCAGTCTCTTGTTTGAGAGAGGAAAAACATATCTGCCTACTTTTGTAGTATGAGAATGTATAGCATGATGTTCATTCATACTAAACCTTCTGTATAGGTTGTTTAGTTCAGTACACAGCTTTGACTGTGGAACAGTTAGTCTCTTTTGACTAAACCCTCCTGTTTGGTTTAGCCACTGGGTGTGCAGTTGCAAATGAGAAACCACAATTGAAAGAGGTTCCTATGCCATTTACATTAAGTGTTTGGAAGTATTTTAGTTTTCCTGTAATTAACAGCAACACAAGACAAAGAGTGGAATGGAAAGCTGTGTGCCAGTCTGTTGAACAGAAGGTGTGGGACATAATGTCCATGCACCTGCAAGAATTGTTTGGATAAACTATAGTCAATCCAAAAAGTTATAAGGTTCCTTTACATGTGCTTTGTTCCTGCCCTCTAGCATTATGTAACAAAATGTGCTGAACCTCACCCAAAACCAGATACTTTGTCGTGACCTGTTGGGCATAGGTCAAGGAGTTGATTAAGCATGAAAGCATCAGTTTTTAAGTATAGCTTTAGATAAAGAGGGAAGGTTAGAAGAAAACATAATCAAATACCTGAAGCTGCCCTGACTTTAATTATGTGCATCATCGTAAGTTTGTTGCAGGTGTAGTTTTTTAATCGCACAATGTTAGTGAAATACTTGTTAATTGTCAAAATTATATTATCTCTGAGTTTACATTAATAGATTCTAATTTGAATCAATGCGATATACAGTTTAAAACTTCCAGTATCATGAAATCAGTTTCTCCAAATTTAATCTAAATTCATTCTTTGTTCTACTTAATGTAACCATTTAGAGTTATTGAATTATGTAGTGCTTTTCTGCTGCCAGCGTTCAAATGCACATTCGTATTACTGCTTTAACAATATATTGTATTTGCTTAGTTCTTCTGCAGCCTTTCTCATTGCAATGGTGCAGATTTCAGTTATATTTGCTTGGATATTTGTATCAGCATTGTTTTTGTAGTGCATTTTTCTCATTGCAGTTGCTTTTGGCTCGTGTGTGATGGGAAAAAAAGTGCCCTCAGTTTAATATCAGAAAATGAATATGGTTGTTTTCATTTCATGTCATCCACATTTGTTTTGTACGTATGAATGTGATTTTGTGTGTGTATGCCTGTGTATGCATGTCCTCTGAATTTGATGTGTTTAACCTTCAGGTGTCCAAGAGGCTGAATTCCAGGGTAAGCGTTACAGTTTTATTAGCTTGAGTTTCAATAAATGCTGTACATTTTAGTATCATTTAGATCAGACCTGGGCATTTTACGGCCCGTGGGCCACATATGGCCCGTTCACCTTTCCTGTCCGGCCCGTGTGCGGTCACTCACAGACAAGAAATGTAAATGACAACTAGTTTACGCTATGCACGCTGTGCTGCTTTTATTTTGAAAGTCTTCCATTTATATGCGAACGCACGCGCAGGGGGGCATGTGCGCGCATACCTACAGACCCTCAAAATGTTAAGTCATGCGAAAAAAATAAAGATTGATACCGAATGGCGCATTTTTAAGAATCCATGGACTGCAAAAATATTTATTTACGGAAGTTAAGGGAAAAGCTATGTGTTTAGTTTGTGGTGCACAGGTCGCTGTGTTCAAGGAATACAATTTAAACCGGCACTATGTGACCAAACACACAGAAAATACAAGAATTTGTCTGATGAAGAGCAGGTCAGGGGGTCGGATGCCTTGCTGGCTAAACTGCAAAACCAACAAGGATCAGAAAAGGGAACAAAAAGACATCTAAAGCATTCGTTGCTTTTTGTATTTAGTTATTTAATTGTGTACATTTGCAAATCAACCATTCACTATTTCTGAGTTCTCAGTCTGTGTAAAAAATCAAATGACATATTTGATGTACCGTAATTTCCGGACTATTGAGCGCACCTGAATATAAGCCGCACCCACTAAATTTGTAAAGAAAAAAGATTTTGTACATATATAGGCCGCACTTTTCTATAAGTCGCAGATGTTCACGTTTAACTTGGGATATTTACAGGGAAAAATATAACACAGAAAGATTTTTTTAACTTTTAATTAAATAAATGTATTTTTCCGAACAGTGCCTGTAACACGGCTGGTTAAAAAAAAAAAAAGAATACAGTAGCCTACCAGAAGAGTCACTGATCGCTATCTTCGCTATCCATGATGAGGGCATGTGCGTGAAGCGCAAAATGACTGAAGAATTTCGTGTAAGTGTGTTTGATGTAATTCGAACAGTTCCATTGATCAACTGTGACCTGTTCGGTAATTTCGTTGGTCTGATGTGACGAGGCTGAGTGTATTGGTAGCATGAAGCTCTTCAGCACGTAAAAAGCCATAAATTAGCCGCATCACTGTATAAGCCGCAGGGTTCAAATAGTGTGAAAAAAGTAGCGGCTTATAGTCCGGAAATCACGGTAATTTTTGTTTTCTTGTTTATGACTTGTATTTTTGATTTACTCCACAATTTCTTTTCTTTAAGAAAATGTGTAATTCTATATATTATAAATTATGTATAATAAAAAATCTATAAATTACTGTTCTTTACAGGCAGAGAAAATTAATATCAAACATAATCAAGTTCAGGTTAGTTCCAGGTTATCACAGCTCAGGTTTCTTGTGTGGCCCTTTGGAAAAAATAATTGCCCACCCCTGATTTAGACTGACACGTACACATAAGTGTTTGTGGTCAGAGCTCAGTTTTCATGGAAGTGTTGATTCACTCTAAGCGCAAGTTGGCTTCTAACTGTAACTATGTCCAGACAGGAATGTCAGTTTTTACTTTTGCAGTGATCATATTAAGTCTGTAATTGATGTGAAAACACTAGGTGAGAGTCAACTTTTTTCACCTAAAATAGTTTGTTACAGTGTCCTTGGCCTTAAATTTTTAAATGTTATTAGAATGTACACAGACTGTTTTGTTTAAAGTAAACAGGATGTGATTGTGTGGCTGAGGTGTATGAAAGTGACTGTATATAGGTTAGATCTTTCAGTGATTTTTAAGGACAGTAAAAACTGTTTCCTACACAAACCATCAGTACTTCCTCCATTAGATCTACTCTTAAAAAACATCTATGCTGCAATCCATCACCCATACTACCATACTATTTAATGTGTCAGAAAAAGATGTGTTCCAGTACATTGTATGACAAAGAATGCCAAAATATTGAGATGTTCTACTGCATTCATCCTCATTTTGCAGTTTGCCTGCAAGCATGCCTTTCTGATATTCTGACCCATAATCATCTGTACAGTGGACAATGATTTTTACATTGACTGAGCCGTAGAAAGCAGGGTTAGTACAAAGGCAGAGGCTGTGTTTCAAATCACATACTTTTCTTTTTGCTTCAAGAGGGCAAAGCACACATTGCTTGTTTGCATATAAAAAACACTACGCACCTTGGAAGGGCAGCTGCAGTACACACAGAGGTCAAAAGAAAAAGCATCTGCTGCCCATTTCTTCATCTCTGCCTTCTCCAACTTGGTGTGCCTCGTTTTTGTTATTTTTTTCCTATTCCTTTCCACAGGTTTTTTCTTTATTATGAATGTGTACACTCTCTCTGGCCCACTTTTACTGAGCAAAACAAAAGAAAATCCAGCCATTTACCTTATTGCCAGTCTTTTTGCAGTGGGTTGATCACCTAAATCTGCCCTGAAAGATAATCACTGTTTCACTGTTGTCTTGACCAGCTTTTAGGAAACAGTAATGTCACTCTTCCACTTTGGTTCAAAGTGAAATGGCATGGATTGTCATTAAGTTTGGTTCAGGCATTCATGGGCCCCTCAAGGTGAACTTTGTTAACTTTGGTGGTCCTCTGATTGTTCATCCAGGGCTCTTTTTAAATGGAATGAACTGAAACTGCCTTAAAGTAGAGTATTAAACTCCCCATAGAGGTCTGAAAGCTTTATCATCTGATGTTTTTTGGGGATTTTGTAAATTTTATTAACCTTTTGTCCATTTTGTAATTTTTTATTTTTTTTTTGGTTCTAACTGCAATCTTGTGAATGTTTCTTGTTTTCAGGCCACCCCTGTAAAAGACTCCTTTTTTTAAGATGTTGCCTCATAAAGTAAATTTAGACTGACAACCATTTATTAAACTCTTAGGATAAAAACAAACTTTGACTCTAAGCTTTTGTCTACCTTTGACTAATCCAGTGAAAGAAATACCTGACAGATCACAGTATACAGAACAGAGGAGGACGGAGGAAGAAAATAAGGATGAAAGGAAGGAAAGAAGATATCCAAAGCCGTATGACTAGGAGAGATTTATGATGACAGTAATATTGGGTTTGTTGAGCATCATCATCAGAAAAACAGTGTTTATGTGGAGCACTTGGAAACTCTGTCTGGCATCGTCATTTTAAGCAGATTTTTAAGATAAAACAGGTCACAGTAGCATGGACGTATGCCAAGCAACTCCCATGGGATACATCCCAGTGTAAATGCACAATGTGTGCAGTTTTGATTTGGCTTGTAGGCCCCTTGTTTTTACCTACAAAGACACAACACAGCAGAGAGTATGGTATGACAATAAATACTGCCCTACATATACATAATTATTTGTTTTGCAGCTAATGTTTCTTTTTTCTCCTTCTCTTTCTCTCACTTTCTCCATGCTGGCTCTCCCCTGCAGCAAGATTCACAAGATGAAGGGCTTTGTTACCATGGAGAAAGTGAATCTGAGAATCCTTCCAATGCTTTGGCAAGTTTCTTGCTGTCTGTCCTCTCTCTTGTTGACTTCCTTCACATTACTGTGTCCTGGTCTGCATGCCTCACTCTGCTGCTCCTCTCTTTCTGTCTTAGCTTCCCTCAGCACTTATGACCTGAGGAATGACAGCAAATAGCATATTTAATGTACATGTTTTGGGTTTGTAAAATGTGCGTTCACCCACCAGTGAGGTGGGTGAAAGATGCTTTGTGGTAAATGCAGGATATAGAGGGGTTTTTTGGGGGGTTTTTTTGTTTTTTTTATTTGTTTTTTGGGGTTAACTCATAATAAGAACAAGAAAACTCCTTCTTGTGTCATTTTGTTGTTACAAGTTCCTCAACATTATGGAAGTGAAATACTAATTCATTTTAGTGACTTCATAGAGAACTTAAAGTACCCAAAGTTCTAATGTCACTTGGCCATTTTAAAACATTACTTTAATATTTGTCTGTCATCATTTTTATATTTATACTGTATGCTAATTTATATATTTTACATTTTTATTTATTTACTTATTTGTTACAAATGAAAAAAGAAGGAATAGGACAGCTATACACTCATACAATTATCATAACTAATAAAACGCCAATGTTTAAATCAACTTTGTGGCAAACTGCCTTGTCTTGGATAAACTACAGTGACACCTGATGGCACTTATACTAACTAGTACGTCATCTTTATGTTATGTGTAATCAAGGAAACCGCTCTTAGAGAAATAGAAGGCAGACTTAAGAAGTCGAAATAATTAAGAACACAACCAGTACAAACAAACGGAATCAAAGACAAATGTTAAAACTAGACAACAATCTAACAATCCCACAATCCAATAAGAACACGAAACATATGTAATTTAATGTTGAAGAATAGACATCAAATTACAGACTCAAACAATAAATGAATATAAAACAAGCACCTTTTTGGTGTGTGTGTGTGTGTGTAAAAAATGTACACATATGAATAATACAAAAATAGAGAAGCAGAGAACGTCGTGCTAAACCAGTGCTTCTCAAATAGGTGATCACTGTTTAGTGATCACCCAAGACACAGCAGCGTGAAAGCGCCACTGCCACCTACTGTAGCAGATGTGCAATTACACTTTATTCTGGTAC
>JAQMCX010000234.1:0-13793 GCA_029814765.1 Acanthurus leucopareius | reverse complement strand
GTCTTGTCAAGGGCCTTGGCTGCATGTTCTATTGCATCTGTTTTAGGAAGTTTCCTGGGTCTTCTTTCAGCCATTAGCAAATCTAGATTCAAATACAGGACAGGGTCAAATTACAGGATACCTGTAATTTGCCGTCTTGCCGTCTTGACATCTAAATGTCCAGTTCTGATTCTCCTTTCTTGCATCATATTCATCACAATGTTGCTTGAGTGTTTTATTAATTCAGGTAATGGTAAAGCTAGTAAGACTGACCACCTTTTTTTTTTTTAAGTGACAAGCCTGCTGCTGCTAGCTAATGTCACACGCATGTCTTAGTTAATTAGCTTATTAATAAGTTTAAAAATATATATTTTCTTTTCAGTGCAAAGCAGCTAACCCTCCTGTAAAACAGACAACCAACACATCTTTGAGATCATATAAAATCACCTCAATCTGCTGGAATTAATCTTAATTTAATGCAGGTAAAACTTACCTTTAAATTGGCAGCGTCGTTCATTTGATGGCACGAACCTGCAGGTCTCCACCATGTGCTCCTTAGCATCGCATCACGTACCGAGTTAAGGAGCGCTTGTTTTGTAAAGTCTGCACGTCCTGGAAGTTTGGTCATGCTATTACACTTACACACGCCCGCCAGGCGTGTCTTCATACCTCTATCCAAGTGTCCCAATTAGTCCGTATCATATTAACACGGCCATTTAATCACAGTTAGAGATTCTCATACGTTTTTATTTATTAAATGATTTTATTATTCACAATCGAGAATGACAAGATAACTGGTAACTGAGATACATTTTTTATCCACTACATTTTTAAGTTAGGATGATTAATCACTAGCTTGTCTTCTCTGAGTCTATATCAACAGCTAATCAGGGAAGTTAGCCGAGGCTAAGCATTCAGTAGGCTATAGCATTAGCAATTACATGCCACACAAATAGACCAAGTGGGTAAGCAGTAACTCTTTTAAAAAATTCGGGATCAAGAGGAAATCATATGCTTTATGTGTGAATATTATGAATATTACTTAATTTAAAATGAACCAACCTTCAATATTTATAGCATATTGATAGTGATCATACTATTTAACCTGTCTGTGCATTCAGTTTATTCAATTTCCTCAAATTTAGCTTGGCAGCAAATAAGTTAGCAGCTAAACATTTATCCTCCATTTAAATTGGCTGCTTGCACATGCGCATTTTTGCCGAGTGTGCTTAAGTGTGTATTCGGGCAGTACCATTCCCCATCACTAAGGGCCGATACTGAGAGACTTTCACTAAGCACTCCTAAGCACACTAAGTCGGCCAGTGGTTATTTTGGGGACTACCAGGTTTTTGGTCCCCACACAATTTGGTCCCCATAGCGTGACTGTGCTGTCAGACAGCGGACCCCACCATGTGCTAAAGACAAACACACAAACACACACACACACACACATACACACACACACACACACACACACACTTTGTGTGGTCTTTAAATATTACAGTAAATATTAAGAAGCAGTTTTTCAATACAAACCATAATTTAAACATGCAAAATAAATGCTCAGAGATTAGCGTCCCTTTGTTACTGCTGCTATAACATAATAAATGATGGAACTGCTTAGTTATGCCTGACATGTATGTTTTTCAAGCTTCAGTTTGGTCAAAAAGTATGTGTTACCCAAGATCAACTGCCAAGTCTGTGATCCCAAATCCTAAGACTCTACTGAAGTTTGTTCCTAGGGGAAAAAGAACAGGTACCAGATTCCCATTAATGCCCATATGTCTTCTTTCTGGTTCACTGATTAGAAGGTGTAAAACCTGGCGAGTCCATTGCCTCTCCTGAGGCAGAGATTTCACCTTCAAATCTAAAATTATTGTGCATCTCTTGTAACTGTATCATGTCTACTAAACATTTAAGACGGATCATGTGTTCACTTTCCAACTGTGCTCGCTTTGAGGTTTTTTAGCTGTTCTTTTTAAGTTGCTTGGCAGAAAACACAATAGAATTACATGTAATAGAACTTGTGAACAAAGTGGTACAAAGAACAGTTTCTGATATGCAAATTTACAGTACAAAAGCTTTGAGTTCTTTGCATATAATTGACTGAACTCTCTTGCTGTTGATGTATGAGACCATGTGCATCGTTATTAAAGTGTTTCAATGTGACAGAATACAAAACTTGACAGGACAACTTCAGTTAAAGTGTATATTTTTAATGAACTTGAAATGAGGCATTTAATTGGAAACAGGAAAAAAAGTCAAGTTGAGAGAAAGCATTTGTTCAGTCATATATTATTCATATGCCTGTAACACCTCACAGATCTCAATTTGCCAAATCACACTGAGGATCCAGCAGGTGGCCTCAGCTCCTAGGAGAGGCAAATCAAAGGCATCTATAAAAGAGAGGTATATGTTTGACACTGTATTCTCTTTTCAGTTAAAAACATATGGTATTAATTGCCTCTCTGGGGTGAAAAGTTAATGTGAGATATATTTCAAACATGTCAAAAGAGACAGACCACTCAGTATGATTGAATATAATTATGTATATTATTTAATGTTAGAATATGAGTGTCTCGTATGTGATTGTAATCTTTATGCACAATATTTTTTTCTTTAAATCTCTATTACAATGGCTTTTTGATCATTAGACCTCATTGAATTAGTATCTAGCCATTTGTATTTCTTCTGCATACTACACAGAGAAAAAATACAGTTTACAATCATAGTGTGTGCGCATGTGTGTGTTATGGTCTATATATATATTTATATATACTGTGTTACAACTGTGTTATGTAGCATTTGTTATTTGTAAATACTCCTGTAAAAAAAGGCTGTTAAAGATGTTTCATTGGGTTATTTAAACTATTTGTTATTAAATTAACCCTTTAAAACTAAACAGACTTAGATGCTCACAATAACAAAATGTGTAAAATTTTTTATTCCTCCTGTTCTCAGTGTCAAAGAGCTATTTTCAAAATTTTTTTTTAGGAAAATGTTTTTAAAAAAAGTTAAACAAAATCACCTTAATCAAACCTTTAATCAAATAGTCTCATGCCAAAGAACTCTTACACCTTTTGGCAGTAAAATTAAATTTCATTTTGATGGATAATGTGGAGACAGAGTGAAGAAAGTTCCAGAGATGGAAAGCAATCCACAGGGCAGATAGTAGAAATGAAGTGATATCAGACAGATTTAAGGCAAGGAGTGGATGCATTTAATGACTTAAAACATCATTTTGTTGTTTGCTGGACTTCTGTGTAAGTGACACGGTAAAAGTAACACAGTTTCACTGTTACGGCCCTGAGTCATAAGGCTCTAAACCTCACCTCCCGCTGTGTGTGTGTGTATGTGTGTGTGTGTGTCTAATGGCGTTTTGAGTTGCAGCGGTCACTACTCCAGAGGGCGTGTTCTTCCGGCCCAAACGGATCCCTGGCGGTGGAGGATTGGTGCAGCTGGTTGGTGCGGGGCTCCACCAATCCTGACGTGACCACTGTAATAAAAGGCCGGTGTGTGCTGTGAATGGCGGCAGACACCATTTGTATTTGTAACCTTCGTAATTGTGAAATCGTGTGAAATCATGTCTAGTAAGTGTCTCAGATTTAGGCTAGGGTAAGTTTTAAATACTGATTCCGATAAACTGCACTCACTCTAGGTTTTGTCTTTGTTTAGTATTCACTAGGTTTAGAGGTGCTGGTCATTTGTATTTTTGTTTTTACCATTTTCACAGCGTAGTTAGTTAGGTTTTGTTTCAGAGAGATATTAGAGTTACTGTCATTTAGTTATCAGATAGTCAGTTCGATTTTGTTGAAGGAGTCCTCTTTTTGTTATGTTTATTTCATTGATTTGACCGCACCTGGTGAGCCCTTTCTGTTTGTAACTAATATCCCCCTGTCTTTATAAAATAAATGCACCGCTTATTCACAGTCCCCTTCACCAGTTGTGTCTTGAGCTGGGTTTGTAACATTCACTGTAATAGTTTATTGAATGCCCTTATTGACAGTTATACACTCTGTCATATCTATTGTCCGTTTTGACATAACAGATTACTCTTAAACAATTTTTTGTGCTTTCTCTTCTACACCCACTTGATATGAGCTGAGCACTCTGTGTATCAGTTACCATAAAATTTGTCCTCATGACTTACAGTAGGACAGAAAGGTCTTCTGAAGTTTTGGCAGAGTTTCCTAATGGCTGTGGTGTGAGATCATTTTCAGTCCATTAACTTAACATGAAACCAAATGACCTCATTGCTAAAATGCTTTCAGCAGTTTCAAAGACAGAAGGACTACAAAACTGAAGTATCTACCTATTTATCATCAGTTAAATCGATTTGTTGGGAGGTGCTCACAGCGAAAGTCATGACCATAATCGAACTGTGCAGTTCATGTTCATACATATGAATGTATTTAAACATTTAACATTAAAAAAAGAGACCAACCAGATGTGCAGGATTACTTTGGCTGTCGTCTGTAATGTCACAGTGTACTACATTTACACTATATGTTAAAATAAATTTTAAAAAAGTCTTTCAGCTTTTAGTTTAGCTGACCACAACCCATTTATTTCACTGGTGGATGGATTACCTTTTACAAGATGTTTATTAAGTACTTTCAGTACTAAATGGAAAAAGTCATGCTACTTTAAGTTGAGTTTTTTCATAGAGATGAAATCTGCTGTGCTGACCTGAATTTTAGATAAGTCTTATAGGAGGACATTAGGACTCATGTATACTTTAGCCAATCAAGGTGAGAGCACCTCAACTAACAGGAGTCCAATTTATTTAATAAATTTACTATAATTCACATTTATTTATCTCATGTGCTTTACTTCATTGTGTTTTCTTGAATTTAGTGAAGTTTTTTTATGTAGTTTTTACTTAGTTTTAAACTGTTTTAGCGTTGTGTCTGGTGTTAGACTTCAGTCACAGAAGGGGTTCAGAAAAAATGGGAGTTCACCTGTTGGTTTTTCATTTTATTATGTAAGGTTTGTTATGCAGTTTGTATTACGTTGGGTGATTTTCCATTTTCAAAATTAGTTTGTTTTCGGTGAAGGTTTTTCTAAACACGAAATACTCCCAGTACATCAGCCACACCACAGCAACTTTTAACTTACAGGAACACAACCACAGTTAGTTACCCTGATCATAATAAACCAGTTTCTTTTGGCACTTCAATCCACACACACTGTTGGCTTCCCTGTTAAAGTTAACCTGTATTGGATAAGCCATGTATGGTGTTAGACTCTGTTCATAAATTAAAAAAACAAAACAAAACAGTACTATGTTTAAGTAAAACAGTCTCAAAAAAATACACTAAAACAGACTTGGTGAAATTCACTGGCCTGGCCACATTAAGGCTACAAACACTTTATACTTTAAATGGTAAATAGATGGCTTTATAAAGTACCTTTCAAGTCTTTTGACTGCTCAAAGCACTTTACAACACACCATTCACAGACGCATTCACACACTAATGGCACGCTGCTCCTCTTCACGGTGCCAACCTGCTCATCAGGGGCCATATTCACTGAGCATTTTATCTTCCCATCAGAAGAGCCCCTGAATAGCACTTAGCACTTCCTTTATGAATTTTTCTCTTAAAACATAGTCACAAGGCTGCCGAGACCAACTTTTTAACAAGCAATTGGGTGAACATTCAACTCAAGAGAAAGGGCAGGGTTGACCCTTTTACAATGGATGATAACATGTTTCACAAAATGTGATTGGTTGTCTTAGGCCCTGAACTGTTGTGGGTCTCTATCAGTGATTTCATGACAGAAATACTGTGGAAGGTATATTACCACTTTTGAATAAAGATTTTAAATTAAAATGTGGGCAGAGTGTGACTGATTAGCATGAAACTAAGATTAAAGGAAAGTATATGGCCTATTTATTAGAGAGGTGTATGTGCAGCCAAGCATCAAACTCTTGGCAGCTTGTTAAAGCTTGTACAATTACATATAAGAAGTCTCATAATTATTAGAGTACAATAACCAACACTTTGACGTGTGTGGTGGATTTTAAGTTGGAACCACCAACCTACATGAAACTACATGAATCTACCTCCTGAACAAAAGCTGCCCAACTCTCCAACCCTTTTTGTTGGAGATACTTAATTTTCCCCCATAATATCAGATACCATTTAGGGAAATACTTTGCTTTTAGAATGCAGTGTTGGCCAGGTGCCATCACATTTTTCTAAAGATACTAACAAAAAACAAACATAAATAAATTTAAATCTATATTTAGATAAATATTTTTGTTGTTTATCTGCCATTTTTCTTAGGAGTTTTACTGTTAATTGGCAAAAAGAAAAGAGCTTAAAGAACCGAATATTACCTAAGTTGCCCCTTTGAAACAGGGTCTTAAGATGAGGTAATGATAAAGATAACACGCATTAATTGTTGGGGGCCCCAGTTGCATTTGCCAGCTTTGTCAGATAGGTATCACTGTCTGTGGTTTAAAGAGAACTCAAAGACTTTATACATGAGCTTTAATTTTCTCTTCATTAAAACTACTGGTAAGCCTCTAAACATTTACATCTTCAGCATCTCAGGTGATGGCATCAAGGTCATTTCAGATTAAGACTTCAGATTTATACATCAAGACCATATTTCAAACTGGACATTTGAAGTTTGAATGTAGTGAGCATTTGTTCTGCAACAAGGGACCATTTGCTTTTTCTGAGCTTGAGCCCAAACTGAGGTCTAAAAGTCAGTCTCTGCCTGTGCGTCATGAGTGTGCACACTTAATGGTTGGAATATCCTTAAAAAAATTATCCACTACATTCTTGTCAGCACTGATGCAAAAAATTAATACAATATAATAATAATTCAATAAAAGTGTTCTCCTGTACAGTGTTTCTTGTGCAAGCAAACAAAGTGGCTTATTTTTATGTGACACTTCCTGTTTCCCCTTGGAGAATCTGACTCTTTTGTCGTCTGGTTGAGGAGAATCAGGTCACCACATAAAACCTGATGCTCCACTTGGCTATACTCGGGTTTCATGTGGTGACCTTTCAGCACTAGTCTGTCTGTGATAAAGCAGTGAGCAGCTAAAAAGGTCACTACTATCATGTGATCTGTTGCAACACAAATTAATAAGCACAAATCTTTTTTTTGTTAAATGTTGCCGCTGCTATTTACTATTTGCTCAGAGATGGTACAATTGTAATTTACAACATTTTTGTTTAGCCTTCATTTTGGAAACTTCCTTAAAAAAATTTCACTTCAGCTCTGCCACAGATTATTATCATTACAAACACATTAACTCTTAGTTCTGCATAACAACATTAACTATTTTCACACTATTCAGCATATGCTACAGTATACAGCTGCACAAACAACTCATCCTTGAACTAGAAATACATACATATATAGACACACGCAGTCTGTGTACATGTGTGTAAACAATGACTCACTCGAATAATTCAGATCAGAGGTGTAAAACTTTTGGCCGTGAACAAATGTTTGAGTTTTCATGGCCAAACAGTGTTGATTCTATTTACTTGAAACTTTATTGAAAACGATGCTTCACATTCACATCACTTTCCACAGGCCAGCAGACAATCCCTGTCAAGTGAGCAGAGAAAAAGTCTTTATTAAAGGTAGACAACACTATAGGTTGAAGTCCCCTTGCCTCCAGCTACACAAAACAGTTGATAATGTTGAACACATGAATTTTTAACGAAATAGAAACCGGCTGTATTTCTGACCTCCAGCACTGAAGCAGCTGGAGCGGAAATTATTGAGACAATATAATTTGGCAGCATTCCCTATAAAGCTTCATATTCTTAATAACCATGGCCACCATATTAAATATTTCATAAGCTCCACCAAACTTACCATAATGGATGCCAATTTGCATATTTTTGCATTAATCATCCATATTTTCAATTTCTACCAGTGATCTTGAACCTCTGACAAGACAAAAATACAATTTCTCAAAGTCATAGTCTCCGTTTTGTTCAGGGAACACCTGAACCCTGTGAAACTCACTGAAGGACTTGTTTGGCTATCGGTATTCAAAGTTTTCCAATGACAGTACTAGGAATTGTAACTGTGGACTTACATTAAAAATTATAAACTATTTTAACACTAATTGTGTTTGTGCTGTGTTGAGTTATCTTAATTCTTTTTGAATGATAGTAGAAATTACACATATTAGAACACAAAAATGTAATACATGGCCGATTTGAGACCAAAACACAGTTCAAATATACCTGTCACTATGAGTTAAATCTGAATTATTAAGAATTCCTACAACAGACAATGGCTGGATGAATGATTAGAGGAAATTTATATTATATATATATACAATAAAACATTGACTGGGAGACTAATGTGACTAGGCTGCCACTCATCATTAGCCCTTGTGCTGATTGTTTGGTGTTAAGTTATATTTCTATGAATTTGAATTTCTCTCAATGAATCTCGCTTAATATTGGATTTGACTGTAATGCTGTTGTATAAATCAGGCCACTGAAGGCAAAACTGCTTCACAAGTACAATGAAAACATGACACATGTCAACCCACCTAATATAGAAGGTAGGAAGGTAGCAGAGTTATTCTTGTGAAAGTGTGACATTAAACAACTTTTTGAATACTTACTTACTTATTGCCCTTTATGCCAGTTGGCATGTAGGGCAGCAACAAAGGATTTCCACTCCTGTCTTTTTTGGGCGAGTGTCTTTATAGAGCCCCAGGTGTGATGTAGGGTCCTCAGCTCTCCCTCCACTGTCCTGCGCCAAGTGTTCTTGGGTCGGCCTCTTTTACGTTTGCCATCTGGTGTCCAGTGAAGGGCAGTTCGCATGATGTTCACTTGCTCTCAATGTATTACATGTCCAATCCATTTCCATTGCCTTCTCATTAAGATGGTAGCCATATTGTCAAATTTGCACTGGCAGAGTAGACGTTAGTTGGAGATGGTGTTGGGCCAGAATATTCTCTTTATTTCACATAGGCTTTTTTATAGCAGGGTAGACAGGACACAGCTCTGGTACAGTCTAGGCTTGGTATTTGTGCTGTACTGGGCAGACCTCCAGATGTTGTTTAGTCTCTGTAAGGTGTTTTGGGCCTTCCTGAGTCCGTTTGTGATGTCGTTGCCTGCTCTTCCATCATGGCTGACAATGCTGCCTATGTAAGTTAAATGGTTGGTCTAGGGTAGGTTTGTGGGGGGTTTGGGGAGTTTGGGGTGTTTAGCATCATCAGCTCTGTCTTCTTCTGGTTGATCTAAAACCTACTTGCTGTGCAAAGTTGTTAAGACGACTGGTTTTATCTTGCATATGCTGATGCGTATGCGAGACCAAAACCAAGTCATCGGCGAAGTCCAGATCTTCCAGTTGAGAGCACAGAGTCCATCTGATGCCCCTTGGTTGGTATTCAGTAGTTATCCTCATCACCCAGTCCATGACCACGTTAAACAGCACTGCAGACATCACGCAGCCTTGCCTCACTCCCGTCTTGACTGCAAAGTTGATGTGGCTTTCTCCAACTTGGCATGTAAAGTTGTTGTAGAAGCTTCTGATGAGAAGTCCATGACCACGTTAAACCGCACTGCAGAAACCATTTCTTTCCCAAAAGAAATGGTTCTCGTAGAAAGCTCGTAGTGCTCACCAGAGACTTTCTCTGCGGATGCTGTTGAAGGCCTTTTCGAAGTCCACAAAGTTTAGGTATATCTGCCTTTGCCACTCTGTGCACTGTTTAGTGATGTTGCGTAGTGTGAATATTTAGTCGATATGCCCTCTACCTTTCCAGAACCCTGCGTGTTCCTTTCCAAGCTGGTCATCTGTTGCACCAGGTATTCTCTGTACAATGATTTTGGCACAGATTTTGCTAGGGATAAACAAAAGGGTGATGCTGCACCAGTCGTTACAGTTGCTCAGGGCTACTTTCTTTGGTATATTCACAATGATGCATTTTGTCCAGTCATCAGGAATCTTCCTCTTTACCCATATGGTTGTGAACAGTGGCTTCAGCACTTTAGCTGCCAGCTCTGGGTCTGCCTTGAACAGCTCTGCATTTAGGTTGTCTTGTCCAGGTGCTTTCCTATTTCTTAGGGATTTGATGGTGGAAATGATTTCTTCTTTCTCTGGTGGTTCTATGCTAATATCAAGGTCAGCCTCAGCTTCTTGTATGTTAGCTTCTACTGTAGGGGGCGGTCTGTTGAGGGTTTCAGTGAAGTGTTCTGCCCATCGATTTCCTATTTCTGTTTTGGATGAAAGAAGTTGTCCTTGTTTACTTGCAATTAGGGCATTGATGTTTCGAGGATACTTTCCACAGATCTTATTGGTGATCCTGTACACAATCCCTTGTTCGCCTCGTCTGGCTGCATCTTCTGCCTGTTTCGCACGATCTTCCATGTAGGCCCTTTTGTCTGTTCTTACTTTCTTTACAGTTCGGTCTGCTTCCCTGTATTCTGACTTTTGAATACTGCCCAGAAAATAATGTAGTTTTTTCAAATGGACTATTAAAATCTGGATTTACATCATAAAGCAAACATTTTTAAACATTTTCAAATGTAATACTTTACTTATCAAAATGAGCTTCTCAGTCTGTTTTTAACAAATAGACCATTTTCACATTGGAACTTCATTGAATGGCAAGCCAAGGTGGAACTGTCAACATTAATAGATGCCTCGGGTGTAAGGGTTAGAGCTTCAACATGAAATTATTAAACAAATGCAGCCACTGTTGCCAGCCCCACTTGTGCTCTCCTTATCATCCTTTTTAATCTCTGATCTCTACACACATCCTAAAAAAAACAACTGTACTTCCTGTTTGCAAATTTGTTCTGATGTTAATCTAAGAGGTGAGATTTTTGTGCAGGTTTATTTCACCCTCACCCTAGAAACAAAGGGCAAGGGCTGGGCTCAAATATCTCAGTGCTGAGATATACTGGAAACCTGACAAACTACCCACTAACTGAACACAACAAACAAGTTGGTTCTTGTCATTAGGAGAACACATTCACAGCTTAATATAATTGGCTGAATGCAACATATCAGTTGCTCAGGCACATTAATTGTATAGTGTTATCTGTCTTTACTGGTAGCATTAACTTTGACTATGATGTTAAAATCAAAGTCTACCTCCTTGCATATACACTGAGCCACAAAACTTCTGCCTGTAAAAAGCTAAATAAGATTGAAGATAATCAACAAATTCTGTTAGTGAGACTAGAGAAACTGGTTCAACCAGCATAATGGAAAAATGGGATGTGGTACAACTGTTTTACAGGAACTACTTTGACTAAGGTATTCCTCATACTCTGTCAATGACAATGACCATTCCAGCTGTGAGGTAAATCATTGAATTTTAAGCCTTTGAAATATGATAAGTGTTGTCCTTATATTTTGAATAACTTTATTTAGCATTTGTTATTATAATTGCAGGATACAAACAATTTGTCTTTGCTGAATAGTTGGCTCAGATTTATCATATGTTAGTTACTAGAGAAAGTGAATGTCTCTTGAAGCTGTATTAGTATGAGAATGAGAATTAGATTAAACTAATAAACTAATTCTTACATTTAACTAACACTGTCTCTCAGTTAAATGAAGTTACTGTTTTAGTGGAGATCCAGTACAGATGTAACTATAAGGTCAGTTAAGTTTGAGAAGAAGTTGGTTAACTAAGTTTTTTCTCAGTAAGACCCACTTACAGATAACATTTTTAATGTTTTTGTTTTTGTTTTTTGTTTTTTCCATACAGACATGGAGACAATTGAAATGGATTTCAGTGGATATTTTAAGTTCCATTAAACATTTAAACTTTGTTTGGGACTACTCTGGGTTTGGCGAAGTTCAAAGCCTCAGTAACTGACTGTATCTCCTATGCAATCATCTTGATTGTGGACATTACTCTAAGGGACTGCCTTGGTTTATACTCACAGGCTGAAAAAAGAAACTAGGATAACTATGCATCATCTACTGAATCAAAGTCTTGGCAACTAAACTGAGGAAGCAGTGGAATAGAAAAATTGACCCTACTGTTTAAACAATCTGAAATATGAAGACCATCACAGCAACTACATTTTCTCCAACTTCCATTGATCCATGTTGGGATCACACAAAGTTAGGACCTCATTTGTGGACTTATATCTTTTTCTTTACTGTGGAAACAAATAACAAGAAAATTCAGCAAAAAATGGCATATCGGACATCCCTTTTACACAGCCATGTATTTCCATTTACTTTCAAACTAGTGGATTGGATAAATTGTTGGAGTGATTTAACTCAGATTCCCAGGTTCCCAGGTAAGCTCAAATACTTTACTGACACATGATAAATTGTTTGTTTCTGTTTTTGTTTTTTGTTTTGTTTGTTTGCCTGTTTTTTGGTCAAAAGTGTCTTTTTTTCATTAATTTCAGTTAGAGACACACATTGGAAAACTGACCATTTACTGCCAAGGATTTTACCTTACATAGAAAAGAATCTGTTTTGTGACAAGGATCTCTAAGAATTGTAGACTCAACAGCAATTTTATTTACAAGGAGTTCCTTCCTCTAACGATAATGGTTCAGAGTTGGAGAGAGATGTGAACATATAGAAACATTAAAGCTTATAAATGATGTTCAGTATTTTTTGTGTAACACTGTCTTACATGCTGTATGTGGTCATATAACAAATTTTTGTAATTATCAGCAGATAATCGGTTATTCTAAAATTACATCAGTTCCCTCCCTGAACCAACACTAGGCTCCTTTAATTTAATATACAATGTGGTGTAAAACCACTCCCACATCATACGTCATCACCTGGTGAAACGTTCGAGCGAGATTCCGTTAACACAGGTCAAGGAAAATATTACCGAATTGTACGAGAATGGTAAGAATATTTGTATTGCCTAATTGTTTATATGTTTGTCAATACCTGTACTTAAGGCAAAACACTAATTAATTATTCATCATAACCATGCCACCGTTTATTTTGTAACCATTTATTCGGCAGTGAGCCACGTGGCCTGTTAGCATTGTGATATCGCTGAGTCCCGAAAGTATTTCTAATCTATTCTTTCATAACATTTGAAAAAGAGGGAACTGACTTTTCCAGCTACAGTTAATAAAGGAAGGGTTCATAAAGTGTTTCTATTGTTTATGGTGAAATGGAAAAGAGGTTTTCCATGCGATACATTCTCTTGCTGTGTAAGCCTAGCTTCTAACGCCATCATGGCAGAAGAAAACTAAAGAGCTAATCTAACAATTTTACAAGGGGGCTACAAACACGAACTTCTCAAAAGCTCCTTGAGGCCATTTTTTTATTTTTCATGCATGTCTGTAAATACTGACTTGACTTAACTTTTATGCAAGAAGTCAGCAAAGAAGGATTCTTTCTCTTTTTTTTACTGTAATACAATGACCACGTGGTAGCTTTTCTTAAAAGCTGACAAAACAGTTTGCCTGCATTGTGTAATATATCATCTTTTTTTATAAAGTCAGTGTAAAGATGAGTTGTTGTACAAACAGGCTGACTTTAAAGAACAAGTTTTTATTCTAACTTGTTTTACTTTTTCTCACTACTTCTCACTCAGGGTAATTCAAGTCCAAAAGAGAAACTGTCAGATCCAGTAAGTGTAATTATTTCTTTGAAACCCTTACCTGGCCTCACTCTAACCTTAGCTCAAGTCTTAAGCCCCAAAAATTAGGTTCACTTTCATCACGGGGACCTAAACTCTGTCGAAAGGCAGGTTCTAACAATGTGACTGTGTAAACAGATTTGCCTCCCCCAATTCAAGTGTCCTACACACCCACACAATCACACAACCAATCATGTTTGACATCACTTGTTACTTACACAGTACTGGTTATTTT
>JAQMCX010000233.1:0-13805 GCA_029814765.1 Acanthurus leucopareius | reverse complement strand
TCTGAGCGTTTATCGCATTATATTTTCTTTGATACTTGTCCCACGTGACATTTTGAGTTGCACTTTGTTTGTTCATGCTAGTCTGGTTTTTTGTTAACTTGTATTTTTTTCCTCGTTGCAGTTCTTGCCGAGTTCGTCCCAGCAGTTTCTCCCCCATGTGGCGATTTTGAGAAACGTTGTACATACATCCTCTGCATATTGGGTCCTGGCCTTTGTTTTTTGAGAAACCGGAACGTAACAATTGTGGTCACAATTTCTTTCTGTGTGGCCAAAAATCAGCTGTTGCAGGTCCAAGAATTTCAGCATGGTAACATTATTATGGTTTGCATATACACGATTTTACTGCTTACCTCAAAATCTTCAGAGAATCCATGTTGGTTATTTGAGTAGAGTTCAGAGATGTGTTTAATAAAATGCTTGACAGGAAGGGCTTCCATGTCATCTGCAAAGAAGAGACAAGACCAGGGTTCAAGCAGTTTCAAAGGAACAGTAATATGCCCCATAGCACGACACAAACATATATCTAATAAATATTAATAAAGATGTTTCAATTATCTTTACTTCCACAAAAATAAAACCACAGTATTCCAGGTGTTGACATATTTCACTGTTGATGTAATGTGGAGCAAGACTGCACAAATGTGATCTGATGTTGGAGCCATGAGCTATGACTGCTGTCATGATCTCATCCAATACTCACTTAAACTCAGCTGTAAATAATAGTGATGTCTCAACTCACTTTCATAGCTCATTAAAACCATATTTATCACCTATCAGCTTATGCTATCACCAGGCTGATTGATAAACTGATTTGATGTTTCAGGTGAGATTTGATGTTTTCAAAACAATGCCTTGTGAAGACCAATATCAGTTAGTACTTAACACCTGACACCTGACTATAAGAGAAAACTGTAAATAATTAGGTGCATTTAATGACTGTTTTGGTCAATTTCATTGTTTAACACAGAGAGTGAAACTGGACTTAAAATGTTCAAATGTCAGGTTTTCTAAGTTTAAAGTAAATCTTTGACCACAGAAACAGTTGCAATTAAAGCACAATATGCTACAATGTCCTAAATAAAACACTGACTTGAAAAAAAAATCACTCTCAGGCCTGAAATATACTCAAAACAAGAAGTGCAGACAGACAGCTATGGGCACACATATTTGAAGTTCTGTTGTTTTTGCTTAGTAGTCAGTATTTGATGACCTTGGAATGAGACTCAGCAATCAGATATCTTCTTTGAAAGTTACATAGTTATGCTTTAAAGTATTGACACACAGTGAAACACACACACAGACACACAAACACACACTTGTACGCACGCAGACACACACACACACACACACACACACACACACACACACATACAATAGAACAGGGAGGCAAACAGTGGAGAGAATAAAGCTTGCACATTGGCTGAGTTTTCACATAATCTGTGGTTATTGCACCTTTCTGCATTGTTGAGTGGTGGCAGTGGCAGAACAAGTCAAAGCTGGGCAAGGGTCCCCCACAAGCCCCACCCCCCAATGCTGCTAGGGGAGAGGGGGGAGGACCTGGCTTGCACTCCATTGACAGCTGATTGATAATCATGTAGTGGGCGCCCAGTTGACTTTTTGGTCAGCTGTTGATGACAGTTTTACCCATAATGCATTTGGAGCCAATGGAGGCAACTCACTTGTGAATTTGCATTTTGTAATGTGAGTTGAAATGTGAGTGAAAATGAACCAACTACTCATGCAACACAACATTTCAATATTATTTCATGATTTTTACCTATGGTCACGATTAAAATCAATTTTGTCAATCTAGTTAAAACCATGATTGCAATCCCTATCTGATTTGGGTAGTATACATAAGCGTACAATTAAATAATTTGAAGGCAGCTGGACTCTGTAATATGTCTGTGAAGACGTTTCGCCTCTAATCCAAGGGGCTTCAACAGTTCATGCTTGTCTGACTAGGCCAGGCTAGTCTGACTTGCTGGTGGAGATCCCTGGTTTTTAACCTCTGTGGAGGTGTTCCAAAAGACAATGGTGTCTAACGATCGTTAGTGCTCCTAGGTGTGGCTCAGGTAGTGCTCCATTCTGTTGTAACAACAGTCGTTAGAGTGGTTGGAGTCACATGAGGCCAATCGTGAACGACAGTCATTAGCGTCATTCGCGATTGGCCTCAGAAGTTAAAAACCAGGGATCTCCACCAGCCAGTCAGACTAGCCCAGCCTAGTCAGAGGAGCATGAACAGATGAAGCCCCTTGGATTAGCGGCGAAACGTCTTCACAGACATATTGCTGAGTCCAGTTGCCTTCGATTTATTGGCCCAGATTAACCATGACCTGGATGAGTGAGAATCTCCAGAGACAATTAAATAATGTCGTTAAGGGTAGAATATTAAGGCTTTAAACAGGCTTGTTCATTATGCCAAGGGGCAGGGCCTAGAAATTGCATGAATACTACCATGTCAAAAGTCATTGCAATTTGTGAGTCCTCACAAAATATGAGCTCATGTGACATGATAGTTAGGCATCTAGCTGAGGAATTAGTAATAAGATTGTTTTGTCATTGTTTCCAAGGTCAAACCTCAACTCAAGACTCAACCTTGTCATTAACATATTGTATAGTCAACTGGAAATGACACCTACCTGACCACAAAAACCAAAAAGTCTGTACTCAGATTATAAATGCTAGCACAGATGTTTTGAAGACAAGCAGGTTAACAAAAAAAATGTGTTCAATTTTTCTTAATAAGTACCATGATAATAGCTAAAATTAAACTGTTGAAAATCAATTAATCGAAATGCCAAGGTTAGAGGCAAATATTAACATATGCACACATGATTTTAAATGCTTTGATTAAATCCATTCTACAAACATCTCTGCCAAAAATCATGCATCAAAGATCTTCCTCAATAAGTTTAAGGTTCCAAGGATTTATATCTATCAGAAAATGCAGAAAATTTCTAAAATTAAAATTGTTTGCCAAAAATGTTCTCCAAGTGGTTCAAAAACAGCTCTCAATTTACCTTGGCTTGGCCTTAAAAGGTGTTTTAGTCTAGTCTGTTTTGCCTGCATATTTTAAATCCAGCAGAGGGTCCTAAAAAGGATTATGGGATGTGTGAGGCTCTAGGCCTGAGCTTATTGAGACAATTAACACCACTAACATATGGTCATACACCACATCCCTCTCTGCTGCAGTTGACTCTAATGTCTACAGTTTATTGCTGTCATGTTAGCGTCAGGGTAATTAAGTAATTTTTTGCCTTCAATGATTTGTAAAACTACCTCACTAAGATTTACCACCAGTGGTTTACAAAAAAAAAAAAAAAATCATACTAAAGTGATCTGAAAAACATCCAAAACTTATCTTAGAGAGACAGTGTTCCTGTTGTGGGTGGTACCAAGGCTCAGTGGCAGATTACTGTCTTCTCTTTGCTGGACTCTTCCATGCTAAGCATACTGGCTCCGTGTGAACGGAGGCATTGGACTCAGCCAAGGCCCATTGTAAAGAGGCCTCACAAGCTTTTAATTGATTCAAGTGTTTGGATCCAAAACCTGGATCTTAGGAATAGAACTTGAGCGGTTACAGGCAGTTGTCGACCCTGTTGATGTTTTATGTGTACGTGTGTTTGTGTGTGCGTGTGTGTGTGTGTGTGTGTGTATGTGTGTGTGTGTGTGTGCGTGTATGTGTGCGTGCATGTGTGTGCGTGTGTGTTGAAGGGTGAGGGTCGAGAGGGAGGGTGTTTGAGTACGTCTTTATGAGTATTCTTTATAAATGGTGAACTGGGCTCTGCTCTTTCTCACACACACGCATACACAAACAGCACCTGTTGAATATTTTTATCGTCACATTGCAGGTTTTAAAGTGGTTTAAAGTCTAAGCTGTGTAATCTAAAAGAATTCATTGTCCTTGTTTTTTCATTGTCCTTGTCAATGTCCTTTAAAGTAAAAAATTAACTTGTTTTTTCAATATTCGGCTTTACTTGTCAGGTTTGGTAACTTCATTCACACAAACCAGTCTCTTATCTCAGAGAAAATTTGACTGATTATCATGTGCACAACATAGATTTTAAAAATGATAGTAGTCCAGATAAAGTTCTTGGGCTCTAATTTCATGGCGTAGAGAACCAAGACTGGAAACAGTGCGGATACTTAGGAAAACCAGGAGGTTCAGTCAGTCAGTAATGCTAACAAGGACAGTGTCCTTCCTTATGCTTCCAGGTTTCATGAATCCATGCGTATAATTTCTTACTGATTTATTTGATTTATTCTTTCATTCATTAATTAGTTAAGTAGGGCCCAATTATGTTGCTTAAGCTTAACCACATTAAGTTTAACATTTCAATAGTGGCCAACACTGAAAAGGCAAATGTGTATATTGATTTATTTCTATTCCAAAACAATAGTGGATTCTGCATTTTTTTACTCTTTAGAAACATTTGAGGCATGGTCACATGGTCCAGCCCTAGTTTGGATTTTTGTTGCTTATCCAGAATGTTTAGTCGCTAGAAGTTTAGACCAGCAGAGACCTAATGCTGACTTGTGACCTTGGACCTCTGTTGTTCTGTTGTATAAATAACCCTGACCTACAACCTCATGGAGTGGGTTACTACCTAGCTTACACTGTGCAAAAACACTGCACAAAGGTAGACATTTGGAAATGTAGTTGCACAGCTCTGAGTGCTGTAGCAGCATACTGCATTCTGCTCCAGATGGGGGCTCAGTGCCTTGTTTCAGGGCAGATCAATAGCAGAAGCTTAAGAGGAAGAACCTTAAATCTGAGAACTGTTGTGGTTGTTTGTTACCTGAAATAGGGATGACAGGAATCGTCTCATTGGGCACCACTCTGGGTGAACTGCTGTCTTCAACATAGAAATGTGCCGTCTGAAAACAGCGCCTGTCAGAGAGAGAGATTATATTTTATCAGTGTTTTTTATTTCCATAAGCAAAGAGTTTTATAAACTTTGTTGAATAATTTACATTCTTGCTCTGTTGAAGTTGCCATTTGAAGTTGAAACATAGAAATTAGGTCCTCTTTGATCAAAATTTGGAGGTTAAAATCTTTGTATCCTTTTGGATCATCGGTGTCACAAAATCCATTGTCTGCTGGTAAAGTTTTTGATGGTCTATTTCTATTTGTATATTCCAACTGCTGATCTTTTTACCCCTTTTGTCATAAGAAAAACTAATTTTTTTTCATTTTCTACCTATTAGGATACTGTTATATGCAGTGTTGTTCTAGAGAGGGTTTGAAACTGTTATACACATGAGGTCACCAGTCACCTCTGCTTGGATGTTCACCCAAGGGTTGTCTCTAAGCACTTTACATTACTTATTCAAAGGGTAACATTGTGTTAAAAAGAAAAACAATTATGGGTGCATACTTAATACATGTCAACTTTTATACTCAATTTAAATTCATCAATAGAAATCATTATGGCTGTATCTTCCTGATGAACCTCCACAGAGGTGAAACAAAAACTGTGCTGTCCATGAAACACAGTTGCTGCAGCAGCAGCAGCAACTAATGGAATAAGGCCAGGAATGAAAAGCTACACTTCTTTTCAATAATAAGACCTAGCTATATATGGGCCACAAGTTTAGCATTGTGGGTGAGTTTCTCCGTTGCTTCAACCTGACTGACCTGTCTCTTCCCTCCAATAGTCATGGTGCTCAAGGCTGTGAGGGAGGTTGTCCCAGCTAAGATACAACATATTTTTGCTGATGTGCACATCCCACAAAATACACTGAGAGAAATGACGAATAAAATCATCCAGCTGGTAAGGCAGTGGGTTGGTCTAAATACACACTCCACATGAGACATCATCTTTCTTTTATATGAAAAGGAGGGCTGGGGCTCTCAAATGTAGAATGGTTTAAATGGCAACCAGGCTAACCCACCTACTAAACATGCTGAACAATGATGACGTCTTAGTCGGATTAATGGCCAGAGCCTCTCCCCTACTGGATTTTACAGGATACAGGTCCTCCTGGCATCTCCATTTAGAATAACTTCCTGGGCTTTAGGTGGAAAAACTCTAGAAAATTGCATTCATTCATTGGATGTTTTAAAATTCACCATTAAAGCAAGACTGCTAGTATTTCAAACTAAGTGTGTCAAATTGGTATCCTAACGTTTGCAGTCATTTAGGTTAAACAATCATGATTCGAAGCAGCATCTAGAATTTACTGCACATATTGCAAATGGATGTAGTGCATAAAAAAATCTGCAAATTGCTCACCATGACTGTTTTAATGACTTGGTGTCTGATACAGTGCAAAAGATTTTACCATCTAGTGCAGCAATGCACAAACATTCATGAGTGTTGCCAGAATGACCATAACAAGTTTGACCATACTTGTTATGTCTTTGCTGGCATTTCTTAAATACCCAATATTGTTTTGGTTGACACCAGTCACAAGAAGGTCCTGATTTGGGAAGTAGGATGTGTTTTCAATCTCTACCTGGACCAGGCTTTTCTAATAAGATATTCTCAGTACAACTACTACTTGAAATTATAACCAGCTTTGGATACTGATGTAGATTCTGTGTACCTATATTTGAAAGCCTGGGCCAATGTATAATATAAATTTACCATGAGTGGTCTGATCATCGCTGTCATGACAAAGAAATAGGCCAAACAACTTTTCAATTTCAACTGTCTCAGGTAGCTTTGCTGTGTGGAGAAGGTGCTATATGAATCCTTAAGTGGTCATGAATTATCTAAAAACTCAAATATTTAATTCCTTGATTCTTTGTTATATAATATGTGGACTCAAATAAAGGATTCAAATATGTTTGTGCTTGAGGTGTACGTTTGTGGTTTAAAAGAGAAACAAGAAGCAAAAAGAAGCCGAAGAGGTGTCTTCTCTCGATAAGCAAAAAGTTCAAAGGTGAGAGAGCATAAATTAGAGGCAGACTTTCATATTCCCTCAAATAGTAATAAGATGGCGCAGTCTTTTGTTTGAGGCTGGCCTGTATTAGAGGCCGGTTCATTACAAAGTCACTCTGTTTGATTAATATATATTGTAATTAGGGCTGGGACTTTATCGCGTTAATTACGATTAATTAATTCTAGAAAAAAATGCGACAAAAAAATAACGTATTTAATCGCGATTTGTTTTTGCACTTCAAACAGCGCAGAACATTTCTTGTTGCACAAGTTCCTGGAGTAGCTCAGTCGATAGGGCGGGCGTCCCATGTGCCGAAGCTTCGTTATCCACCTGAGTTTGATTCCGGTTCCGATCATTTGCTGCGTGTCTATAAAATATAATAAACGAATGAATGAATGAATGAATGAATGAATGAATCCTTTCAGTTCGGCCGTTTATGTTTGTGCTGGGTGTACGATAGCAATACGCCTGCGCCACTGGCGCATGGTGGAACCAGTCTCTTAAGGGAATAAGAGCGGATTCTCCGATTGGTTCATGCATTTTTGGCCGTAGAAACACCCATGAAAGACCTATGAATTGATGAGATGATTCTACACAGCTGATTGGACCACCGGTTGTGCGCCAGTGGTGCATTGGGCGGGGCAGAGCAGGATTCCTCTGCTACTCCTGGAACAAGGTGGCAAAGGTTGACCTGGAAACTCCCCTGAATTAATTTGAAACTTTCCCCATCCAATGCGCAACTGGCGCACGGCGGAAAGTGTGCGATAGGGCCCAGAAAGTTGCTGCTTGCATGTAGATTTGCTGTGCCACTGCACATGCTTTCATGATGGCATGAAGATAGAAAGCTTTCTTGCCTGGAGATTTCCTTGGCTCAATTAATGCAATCAAGAGAGCATTGTGTAAAGATGTACTTTAAAAAGTCTGCTACTCGAAATAAAGTGATCAGGTATGTCAGTGGCTTTACTAAAATAAGCTCGCCTTGATCATGAAAAATACAATTTCCATGTGCTTCTCCATAAAAAAGAGTAGAGTAACATTTGGAGTTAGTAGAGTTACACAGAGTAGCAATACAGGGACAAAACCTGAGATGGTATATATATTGAAATCCTTAGGCGTCAAGTCTATATTCCATAGCCTGTTTTGACAAACATGTAAGTAGATTAGAGACAACAAAAACCAATTTAAATAGCTTCAAACTGATTAGACATTATATATCAGTGAAAGCAGCACAACTGTATGTGGATGCAACATTATTTTCACATGTCTTATTGTCTTATAGTGTGGGGCCAAGCCAGTTTGACAACAAGTATGTTTCTTAATTTCTCCATATTACCATGCCTTAAAAATAATGGATAAAGAGCACATAAGATGACATCATTGTAACATAACAAAGTTGTATAACCTGCTGAATTTTAACAGTTTTTTAAATTTCACACCTTAAATTGATTTTTTAATTTCCGCACAACTTAGCACTAGATATTATATATAAGTTTATCAGCAGGCAAAATAGTAGCAGGATGACCAGAGGCACAACAAACAGCAGTTTGTATGATTGTATGTATAAATGGACGTCTTTGGAGCAGCCTACTTTTTCCTAAGAGGCTCTCAAATGTGGAGCATGCAACCAACTGAAATAAAATTAACACAAGATATTAAGATTTTTATTGAAAAAGTTAAGTTAACTGAGACACATAGACATGCATTTTTAGCTACTTTATAATGTACCAAAACTGCATGGTTGTATAATCTTAACATATCTTTTCCTGCCTTTTTGTCCTCTTTCTCTCTTCTTTTAACTATAAATGCATGTTAGAATTCTATATTAACTTGAAATTTCTCTTTATGACTTTTCTTCATTGTAATTCAAAATACAGTTCATAATTATATGCAACCATGCTGCAAATATCTGCCATTCTATCTTCTTTCTCTGCCTCCTGAAGCACACCAACAGAATGGTAGTGTTCATTGATCAGTGCAACACTTGACAGTCTGTTGGTTGGGGATTTTACCGGACTGTTGCAAAAAATCTGTAAGCAAAGAAAAAAAAGGAGCCAACAAAAACAAAACAAGTGCACAGATGAGCCCAAGTACAGGAAAAAATCTGAAGCTGAAGTCAAGGAAAAACCTCTAAGCAAGCATTCCATCCTCATGCAAGTGTTGCAGTTTGTATGGAGGCACAGGAAATCCACATGTAAGTGGGAACTTTTTGAGTGCTCAAGCAGGGTTTGTGTGGAAAGCATTACAAAACCAGAGAGTGAAATCAATAAACCACACTTTAAAAAAAAAAACAAGCTCGAGTCACCTCATCAGTGACATTAAGAGAACTACCATACAGAGTGAACTCAGGAAATGTTAGTTTCTTAGTGTCCTTTGTTCTCACAATCAAAATATAACTTTTCATTGTATTATATTTAATATCTTTTTAGAAGTCATACTGAGAACAGATATTCAGAAGCTGTTGAAGTCCTGCGCTGTACGGACAGAACACAACCAGGTCATCTGCATACATGAGGTGATTAATCACAGATCCTCCTGTGTCCCACAGCACATCCTGTTTTACAGTTATTGAGCTGTACAGAGAGATTGTCCATGTAGATATTAAACAGCAGGGGGGACAATATCCCACCCTGCCGGACCCCATTACTGACCCTGAAGGAGTCTGACACTGACTCACCCCATTTTAACTGCATTGTCTGCTGTGAGTACCAGAATATGAGAATTCTAATGAGATACCCGGGAACACCTCTATTAGACAGTTTTCTAAACAATTTGTCATGATTAACTCTATCAAATGCTTTTTCTCCACCAAGTATCCACGCAAAATGTCAGCATCAAGCGCAATTTCTTATTCCCAAATATGATCATGTGTGTAAGTCTAAAATAAAATGGGAATCTTGCTAATTTTTTGTTTGTTTAATTGTTTGTTTGTAAGAAAATGCTTCAAGACTGTTTACGGCCAATCACTTGTCTGTGTTTTTGTCCCTCCTGAAACAAAAAATGGGACAAGTAGGTCAAGAAAAAAACCAAACAGGTTGAGAAACCCATCAATTATTCATTTCAAATGATGCACCGGACTGCAGAACAGAAAAAAAGATTAATTTAAACCAAAGAGGTGGAAATGGATGTAAATTGACATCATTCGAAAAACTGTAATGAAACTGCTGCATTAGTTAAAAGAATAACAATATGAGGAGTGAGTCATCATTTCAAGCATACTATATGTGTATTATGTTAACTCTTATGAAAGATTTTTATAGTACTTCTGCTTCAAGCTGTTTTTTTTTTTTTTGGTGCTGGGTCATGAGAGTTATACTGCAAAGGTCAGCAGACAAATTTCAACATTATACAGCTGACGTCATTCTTCTCTGTGAGGGCTTTACCTCTTTTAAAGACATACTGGAATAAAAAGGTCAAGTTCTTGTCTTGTGTTCCTGTGTTTGATTGTTCTGCTTTCTGCTTCCCTTCCTATAAGTTAAATTTGACATAAAGTCTGGTGTTACCATAGTTAGAGACAGGTGACAAAATGCATTGCTTCCTTGGAGTTTGCTTTATTTACCGGCCAGCACTATCCACTCAAAGGAAGTAAGAAACCTTCATCCAACACAAACAGATGACACAACTCTGTGCTGTAATTATGAGGAAACACAGCTATAGTGCAGTTTTCAGTTATGGCATTTCACATGTTTATCAGGCATCAAAGAGAAATGAAAATGTAAATTAAAAAGAGAGGAGAAATACATTTTATTATCTGTGCAACTAAACATTTTTAGGTGAGAGAGAGCGTGGAAATCCTTAGCTCTCTCCAGTCTGATAAACAGGCCCTCTGTATATGTAGAAAAACAGTGCATCATCACCCCCCCTCCCCACACACACACCCACACACTCATACAGACACACACACAGAGTCAAAAGCACAGTGTGACCCATGCTAACATACTACAGTTGTTTGTAGGTCAGCTGTTTATTTGCATTTTGCTCATTTTCTTTCTCTTTAACGTTTTCTTAGTCAGAAGCCAAAATCATGCAACTCTGCTTCTTTCTCTTTAAAAAAAAATGTAGTCACATCTCCTTATTAAAATGTAGACAACTTCCTATAATTTGTGATGTTCCTTTGACGTGTGCTGCCCAAAAAAAGTTCCTCTTCTCTCTCTTTTCAGACAGCTGTGGCTTTATGACTGACTGTGTGTGTGTGTGTGTGTGTGTGTGTGTGGGTCCATGTACATACAGTGTATGAGTGTTGTCCTGTATCAAAGGCTCTCTATATGAGAGCAGCACTGCAGTGTCAGGAGCAGCGTTGCAGCTCTTTGGCTCAGTGTTACATCAGCCTCGGCGAGGCAGACATGCAGCTCTGCAGCAGTTCAGACCAATGTATACCCACCAGAGTCATCGAGGCAAATCAAGCCAGCCGCTCCAGAGTCAACCTTACAAATCCCAACTAAAGAGGGGACAAACCACAAGTGAACCAAAGGAAAAGCAAATAAAACCAACTTAAACCACCCACAGCAAAGAGAAGCAGCGAAATGTAAGGGAACAAACAGACACAACCAATTTAACTCAAACTAGTCCAAACTTACGGGCTTTGCTCAGGAGACCGTGCAGCTCTATGAGACTAATCACAACAGTCCCGAGAAATATGTGGCCAGGGCAAAACATGTCCGAGGAAGCCAAACCAAACCACAAAACAACCAAACACCCTCTGTTAGAGAGCCCAAACAGGAAGCGTTTTAAAACAACCAAATCAATACAGCCAACCCAACCTGGATACAACAATCATGGCAGAAGAGACTAACAATAAAACATCTCCTGGCCAGTTAAAATAAATCCACACAAACCAAATAAACCAGCCAGCAAACACACCAAACAATAAATTAGCTCTCATATCAACCCAGGTGGTCAACCAGTCATTCAAACAACCTGAGCCAAATGAGATAAACAATCTACTGACGGGCTGACTGACCTTCTGGCTGCTCAACGTGGAGGATTAGTTTGACACTTTTGGATAATACTGCACACTGATTTGATCTCTCGCCAAGACTTGGATGATAAGAGTGATAAGACTTTTTTATGTCTGTGCGATACATTTAAAAGACTACAGCCGGCACAAAGCCTGGAAACAGTTGGAAACAGAAATTTAAGCTTTGTGATGAATGTTTCCTGCCTAAATGCACCTTGTGATTCATTCACAGGCTCGAGCTTTCAAAGTTTCGTCGTTGCACAAGTGAGTCCGGTTACGTTACGAGTAAAATGAATGGCGCTATTTACTTCACAAAATGCAGTTTTATATAACTGTGATTAGAGTAGACTAGAAACTTTATTGTCTATTCTTCAGTAAAAACAGAAATTTGTCTTCAACACGGCTTCATCACAAATTAAAAACACACTTACAAACACATTCACACACAACAGCAGATAAGAACAGTGCAGCCTGTTTTGTGCTGTTTAGAATAGTTATTGCAGAGGGGATGAGTGATTTCTTGTAGATGTTTTTCCGGGCCAGTGGGGTTCTGCATCGTCTGCCTGATGGCAGCAGCATGAAGGAGTGGTGCGGGGGTGGGAGGGGTCCTCAGTGATGAGGGTGGCTTTCCTACCAACTGAGTACAGTTCAGTCAGAGGTTCTGGTGATTGATCCTGGTGCAAATGTTATTTACAGGCCCCATTTTTTTTTTTTTTTTAATCCAACACAATCTCGTTGCACACACATGCACAAACAAACAAAGTGTACATGTAATACAGGAAGTGGGAAGATAATTTGTATAGCTATCAGTTTCATGTCAAAACAGTGTGTAATGATGTTGTTGAATGGTTACTTTGGATGGCAGACAAAACGGTCAAATGGAACTAAAATAACTGAGCAGCAATAATCAGCAACCTTCAGGCTGGAGCTCTGCACTGTTCGTACCTGCAATAAGTACACAATTTTACTCTTCTTATTGTCAACAAACTTTTTAAAAAGAAAACATTATATTAGTTACTGTAGCTAATTTCTAATCATCCCACATACAACTGCCTCCTGCTGTAAATACTCACGATTGCACTTATTTGTATTTATCTGTGCTAAAAAAGGTCCACAGGAAATGCACCATGTATTCTCTTTTTTAACTTATTTGTGTTAGTTAAGTTCTGCAGAGAGCTTCAGAAAAAATAATGGATGGAGGGTGAAAAGTCAATTTAAAAGTGTTTAAAACAAATAAGGTGTGAAAGGCAAAATCTACATTTATCAGATTTTTTCTGTTTCATACTTTGTAAATTTAGGAAATACAGACCAACAAAATGGTCCGTTTTCTTCTCAGAGTGTCTATTATTATCACTATTAGACAAAATGGAAACAGCATTGGTCCAAACACGGTGCCCGATATGTTTCTACACTAGTAACTTACTGTAAAAGGCAACAAAGTGAAGTGAGTTATTGGAAATGATAAATTGTGTTTGACTGATTCACTTCCTGTACTGGCTCTCTCATGCTCAACTTCACTTCCTGTTTACAGCTCCAACATCCCACAAACCCCTGCTCCTCTAATAGGAAATGCTGCACACAGGCTCAAAGCCTGCAGCCACCTGAGTTTGAGTAAGTTTGATAGAGATTATTTCTGCTTTCTTGTGAAATCTGTAACATTGCCAGTAAAATATGGCCGTTTGCAAAAAAAATCTCACTTAAGTTTTGTCCTTAAAAGTCTAATTTTGATAACTTTAATGCTGCAATTAAGATGAGAAACTTACATGACCCTCAGGATCATTAAATTCCCTTTAGACAAGCTGAATAACAGTGAACATGCATGTATATAAAACTTTATATGTCATATGTACATCAGAATCCGAATCCGAATCAGAATCAGAATAAGAATCAGCTTTATTGGCCAAGTACGTTCGCAACATACAAGGAATTTGGTTTCGGCAGGTGGTGTCACTCATGGAAT
>JAQMCX010000232.1:0-13838 GCA_029814765.1 Acanthurus leucopareius | reverse complement strand
TCTAAAAAGATGGAGTACATTATTGCAAGGAGGATGAGGAGGAGATACCGGGAGAGAATATATCACCAAAGGTTCTCTTATTTGGCGATGACAGAGCAGGAATGCAGGTGGATCACAAGCATGATGCCTGGATTAGCCTGCTGCTATGTTTAATGTAATTGTCACTTAATTTTGTACTCCTATTCACGACACAGGAACAGATTACATCTGTCCCACGAGGTGGTCACCTCGGTGACGCGCATCATGGCCTCTGATGCGCAGCCCGGTGGACCCTGCGTTCTACCAGTTGCTGTAAAGGTGACAGCGGCTCTGACCTTCTTCGCCAATTCGGCAAACTTCATTGACAATATTAGTAACTTCCTTGGACCTCCCGGACCAGCATATCAGTTTCCTCCTGGGAGACGTTTGGCCGCCTGGAGCTGCTGCTGCTGTCTTCGTCCACAGTGGTGGCGAGGTGAAATTGGCACTGCGCCTCGCCCGCAGCGCATTTAAAGGCAAGGAGAGGCGCTCATTTGATTGGTGAAGATTACACTCAGCTGTGTTAAACCCACTCATGCCTTCTCTCCTCCGTCTTTGCCACCTGCGCCGGTGGGAGGGACGGAGGTGTGGGTGCGCCGTGCTGTACCGAACTGCGCTGTGCACGAAAATTGCAAAATGCGCTTGCCACACCCAGTTGGCGCTGCGCATAGTATAGGGAAATAGAGCCCATGAATAGCACAGTGATGAGCCCAGCATAGACCCCTTGCGACATGATCTTTCTGGTTAGTTACAATATTTAAGTGTAACAATCAGCATCCCTTTAACAGACAGAACAATATTTTCCTGCTACAGGATAATTTCTTCACGAACATTAATCTATACAATATTTCACATGTGGACTTACGAACAAATCTACTTCCAGGCCCAAACGTGTGGAGAAAACTGAATTGCATGCACACTGCAGGCTGCTCTTTGTTCAACTGAAAAAAACAACATGGCGTATGAGAAATGAAACTTAAGAAAACCAACACTACTACAAATGTCCACTAGGTGGTGGTCACTGAATTGAGTACAGCACATCTAACAAATTTGTTCAACTGAGAATGTGACTTTAGTGAACAATGACATTCTAAAATTTAAACTCAACTCCACAGAAAACTGGAGGATAATGCTAGGTCATTCTATCCTTACCCTTACACAGCAGTGCTTACTGCCTGTAACGGTTGGGCTTGCAGGAAAAGCTCTTAAATTTGCTCACTTGAGAATGTAGTTACAAAGTGGTTACTGAACAGTATCATAATAACAGTGCAACAGAAATGAAAATAAACCTTCAGGATGATTCTGGACCAATGTGTCACTGACACCTTTCACAACCCTGGTCTCAGTGTAGTGCCAACATAGTTTTACAGAGAAGTCTATTCCTGAGTCCATGGACTCTTGCTGAGCAGGGCTCACTGCCGATACCCATCAGAACCTTCTGAATGACTTTGAAGATATATTTTAGCTCCTTCAGGTAGACAATGTTGAGCACACACAGCAGACCAAACAGCATAGCTGCAGCATGTGAGTAGTCCTTGATGCTGTGCAGTATGATTTGACCCTCCAGCACCACTGCGATGTCAATCAGATCCTCCCCTTCTTGTATCATGAGGATTCCCGCATTCAATCCCCTCGTCATGTTGTCCTCCGTATCTGTGGGCTTCCCAAAGACCCAAAAGACTTTGAGGAACACCAAAGACTGTTTCTTAAATTATATATCGTCACATACTGTGGCACTAGGAAGGGTATGTGCAGGCAAAAGTTTATGTGTGAGATCATTTATACATCACATATAAGATCTGAAAGGCGAAAAGGCAGTTAGTGGTTCTGGAGGGGATAATGCAATTATTTACACATTTCTCTAGCCATGTATTATTGGTTAGCTGTGCTTACTGTAAAGAGTGCTGATAATTTAACCAATGAAATACAGACCCTCATATAAGGATCAGAGATATAATTTCAAATTTTAAGACCCTTACCTACTGCTCTGTGAACAAAGCTGGCCAATTCTTCTTCCCCTCTGCAACAGGTGGCTCTTGTTCCACAATCTGCTTGCGTCGAAGGGAGAAGGTACTAACCATCAGTTCATTGACTTTCTTCATGTCAGTGTTCTTCTTCATTTCGCCAATAAGGGCTAATCTCTCTTCTTCCAGAACATTCTAGCTTGTTCCTTCAGGAAAATCAGGAGGAACATTGACTTTGGATTTTTTAGCTTTCTTGAGCTTCTGTTTTGGTCCGGAGCAGCGGCGATTAACTTGGAGTTCAGAGCATCCACCCACACGTAGCTTGCTCCTGTAGTTTCCCATTTTGAATTTTAAGCTGAATTTCCAGCAGTACCAACTCTTAGCAGAGCCTGGCTCCCTCAGGCAAGGATATTTCTTCATGAGACTTTGTGCAACAATGTCATATTCTTCTCTTGATGGGTAGGCAGTGTATGAGTACATTGTTTCTGCCAATTTTTCAAGTATCTCAGATTTAGTGTCTTTGCTTACATTGAGCAATGTGCCATTCTCCTGGTAAGCTTCATTACCCCTTTTAAGCTGCAACTCTACATCATAAGAAAATCTAGGAATCTCAAATGGGTCAGGCCAAGGCTGATGGTGGATGGAGGTGTCCTCACGAGAAGACAATGAGGAGGGGGACAAACTTGCTGTGTCCAACGTTGAATCAGTGTGATATGACTCAGGGGCCTGCTTGACAGTTATCTTCAGTGTTGCTTTCCCCTCTGGAAGATCAGATAAGCTCACCAAGTTGTAGAGCAGTGTTTTTCAACCAGTGTGCTGTGTCGCGGCAGCGGCACACCAGTAATGTGCCTGGGCACACTAGTGTGCCATGGTGTGCTGAGGCACACCGGTTGAAAAACACTGTTGTAGAGTGTTCAGGGAGAACTCAGAATAAGAACATGTAACTAGGAGTTATGTGAACTAAAAAGGGCTTACGGTGTTTGATACAGGGCAAAATATATGAAAAACAGTTTGCTAAATTTAATATGAATATTTCCAGTCGAAAGACGTTAATTTTTAAGACATTAAATTGAACGGATAACCTCTGAGTTTAATTGAAAAACAGTCGTTAATTTGCACAGCAAGTATCTGTGCTGTGGACCATTAATATAGTTAAAAAAAATAAATACCAATGATCAATTGGGACCAGACTGAAATCACTACGGACTTTTTTGTGGATATCTACCTGTAAAGCTAACATTTAACGATAGTTAATGTCCTCTTTGAGCATACTTATTGCAGTAACTTTAGAAGTTAGATAAAATAAAGTTAGCTTTCACTGTCTTGGTAAACTACAAAGTTAACGTTAAAGGCAAAAAGGCATTTCATTAATAAATTCAGGAAGTGTTAAACTCATCGCTCATTGATACACTATCAATCAAGAAAAGTCAGCGAAGGATGGTAACTTTCTTCGGGCAGCTTTGACAGAACCAGCTCCAACCCAAAGCTGCAAGTTAGAGAGGCAGGCCCTCCAGTAAGCTAGATGTAGCTACACGCCTCTAGTTTGGGTTCAGTGTGTTTCATAAAGAATAATTAAACAAGATAAAGATAATTTCGAGTGGCTCAGATTTTTTTCTATGATCTTGCTTTTTATGATAAATTTTGTTTATGTTTTCTCTGTTTTTTCTGAGCAAGAGTTTTGTACAAAAGGAAATACAATGCTGTCTGAAAAGAAATGTTAGTCGATTTTAATGATTAAAGCAAATACAATCCCTAGCTAGTATTTAAAAAAAATAACGGCAAAGTATGTGTGTAACTTTTCGTAAGCCATAACTTACCTTATCCGAATTCGAGCTAGCTAGCAATCCAAACTAATTACATATGTCCACAGGTGCTGGACGTGACCCTGAAGGAAAGAGGAAATGGTGGGCAGCAGTAGCTGGGTTTTTTTTTCCCAATACAAATCTTTATTTAACACCAGGAAAAATACGGACAATCAGGATGTAGATAGAATTAGACATCTAGTAATAATGAGTATATAATAGAATATATATATATATATATATATAAACAAATAAAGTAATTATTATTTTGAGTTCAAATCAAATTATAAATAAAATAAATAATAAGGCACCTAAGGTATAAGGCACTTCATTTTCATCTTATCCCGGGGTTAGTGAAAATAGCTCCTTAAAATGTAACAGTGTGTGTTCACTTTTCTTATTTGACATCAGCTCCAAAGTGGCCATATAAAAATTCAACTCTACAGTAAAGATATTAAAGTTAGGTAGGCACTTGGAAAACTTCATCTTGTGGATGTGAAACTTACCCATCAGTAACATAAGATTTGTTATAAAGCATACAGGTTTGTCATTACATTCAAATTTCGAGATAATATCTCTGGGTCTGATTTTGATGGCCTGTCCAGTTTTATCGTAGATGAATTTTTCCATGTCCCTCCAAAATACAAACGACAATGGGCAAATACAAAACAAATGCAAAATTGTCTCTGGCTCATCTCCACAAAAAGTGCACATTTCATCCACTTCAGTAAACTTGGAAATTGATTTGTTACAAGGGTAAATACTATGTAAAATTTTAAAATGTCCTTCTCTGATCTTATTCGAAACACAATTGGCAGGGACATAATGCTCTACACCAGTTTATTCCGACCAACTGTGAATGCAGTAGCGGTTTTGTTTGCAAATCATGTTCAATGTGCTGACGTAATCAGAAGCATCCAATGAGGGAAACTACTATCTGTCCATCATTTTGACTGCCGTTCCTAATTTCAATGGAATTGCTTTTCTAAGTTTGAAAACTTTCACTAGTTAACACAACATAAACATGACACCTTGAGTTATCACAACAATTTAAATAATTTGTAGTCATACTGACAATAAATTGTCAGTTATCATGACTAATGGGTAGAATTATTTTTTACAGTGAACGTATCTTAAAACTCTCAACAATTCATGGTCACAAAAGGAAGCAGTTACAAGCATATTTGATCTTATATCTAAATAATTAGATTAGTGAAACAAACTTTACATGAAGTTTTTTGCCCTAAGTTAACATAACTGAGCAGAACATTGATCAGCAGCAACAAACAAGAGCAGTGAACCAACACATATACAGCATGAAAACAATTTCAACCAGTCTTGTGGTAAAGAACACAGGTCTGTGTTCAGTCTGTTTCACACTGAACCCACTCAGCATCTTTTCTATCAATGCAGTCCTGCAGCTAATGGGGACATAAAGATCACCCACAACACACTCCACCTCCTTCTCAATTTGTTATTCTAATGCAGGCAGAAGAGTGTCAGGTGTTTCACAATTAATTGGTCAATTAATGCTCATGACTTAATTCTTTTTCTACACATGAATTGAAAAAAAAAACATAAAAAAAATTGAACCAAGATAAACCTGTAAATGTTTTCATCTCGGACAGACACTCACTGAATGAGAATTGAGGTGCATAGAGATTCTCACCTTTAAAGGATTATGCAAAACAAAAAACAGACTTGGCTTATGCATTGCACACAATTTGAATAGAGTGAGGTTGAGTAAAGATATTTGTACATGTAGCACTTGAAAAAAATATTTTTTTTTATATATAGTACATTTCCTAATGTTTTTATTTACATTTCATTCAAGAATAGGCACTTACTTCTACTCCTTTTGTTTAATGAGTTATAATTACTTTTGCCAGTAGGGGACAGAATGAAAGAGTGTGTGGTGAATGACGGCCAGTAAAACAGTAGAAGAAGCGGAAGTTTTTCGATCGTAAGAAAGAAACCCCGTTGTGAGTGTGTGCCCGGTGCTACATCGTGACTGCATGTTTTACCTGTCCTGCCGCTGAAATAATAAAAAAATGAACTCTTTCTACACCTCATTGTGTCGTCTGAGTGGTGTAACAATTTGGAGGTTCCACCGAGATCAAAATGGATATTACTTCATGGCCGAGGACTTTTTCAACTCGGGAAAAACACGGTAAAGTCGGACGTGCGAGCGAACAGCGAGTCAGTGAGCTAATGCTAGCTAAAGGTAACAGTTGAAGTATAGCTAGAGCAACGTTGTCTCGTTTTGTTGTTTTTCCAAGTGTTGGCATGTTAAAACGTTATATGCAAGATGTCGGAGCACCGAGAAGAGTTTTTGCTGGAAATAGAAACTAAATTGTTGGGACTGAATGTGAAACAACTGCACCGAGTCTGTAAAATTGCCGGAAAAGACTATGAGGACATTAAAGACAAGACTCGCCGTGCGCTGGTTAAGCACGTAGTAAAGTTTTGTGAACGTGAGGAGTTTTTGGAGAGGGAAGACGAAGGCATGTCTGTGCTTCTGGAACTGAACGACGCACTTGACGCTCTGCGGGAGGACCCAGCGGAGGCTGACGATGTGGGAGCGGCACCATACTTCTCTTCACCTGCAGCCGGGGAGGAGGAGGAGACGGTGCGCCCATCTCAACCAGTGTCGGGACAACGGCAGGGAGACCTTACACCACCCTCGCCATCGCTGGAGAGACAGGTCGCCAAGGAGACGGCGCGGGATGAGGGAACTTCAAGCGGAGGCAGAGACTCCATTAGCAACAATTGCTGGCCTTCCAGTGGATTCAGAAAGGACTTCAGAGTGAATGGACATATTAGTGAGTCAACCTCAAAAGACACTGTGAGCTTTAGCAGCCTTGAACACCAGATCGAAAGTGGTTTAAGGAAAGGCTATCCAGAAGTGGAAATCATGGAGGCTCTGATACGCGCTGTAAATCCTGGCTTGAAACTGAGGAGCTATTTAGAGGGGAAAATCAATCTCACCCTAGCCACTCTCAGACAAATCTTAAGAGCCCACTATGCAGAAAAGGATGCAACTGTACTGTACCAACAACTGACAAAAGCTGCACAAGGGCCTGGTGAAAGTGCACTTGACTTTCTGGTGCGAGTTCTTGATCTGCGCCAAAAGGTTCTGTTTGCATCTGAACGTGCCCAGTCTGGCCTGAAATATAACAAAGAACTAGTTCATAGCCAGTGTTCTCAGTCCATCATGACAGGCTTGTCAAATGATAATATAAGAACAGAGATGAGGATGTATCTTCAGGATGAGAATAGTAGGGATGAGTTGCTTCTGCAAAAAATGCAGATTGCCCAATACAATGAAAATGAAAGAGCTCAAAAGATTAAAACGTCAACTAAAGCAATTCACAAGGCAAGCTTGAGCACAGTTGAGAGAAGTGGTGATGAAAATAACCCTTCGACAAGCCCAGTTTCTGCTAAACCTAACAAACAGAGTAAAGAAAACCCCCTATTTACAAAAATGGAGGAGAGCAACACAGCAATTAGGGAGCTCACAGGTCAAGTAGCATCCCTTGTGCAAACTGTCCAGCAGGGGAGAAAAACTGTTGATGATGTCCAAATTAAGGCTCAAGTCAATGCTTTTAAGAGACCTAAGAGATAATGTGTAGCATGCCAGCAAGACAAAAAGAACTGCAATCATTGTTTTAAGTGCGGCAGTGACACACATTGGGCAAGAGGGTGCAGAGTAGGGAGCAGTCAGAGGTTGTCGGGAAACGTGAAGAGGTTGTGACAGAGGGACGTGCCATGACCTCAGAGTTAAAGTCCCAAAATGACTCAAAGCTTAACCCTCAAACACAGCTTGTAAACTTGTGTACAGTGAAGGGGGAAAGAAGAAAACTGCCCAATCATCACTCCTCAGCACTTTCAAAGTCAAATGTAGAACTTAAAACAGATAAACCCTCTCACTCAAACAATCCTGGTCCAAAAAGCAAGCAAGTGGCCAAGCTAGTTGGCAAAAAGTGTCTTGTCTGGTGCAAAATGAACAGTGTTAAGACTCGAGCTTTGTGGGACACGGGAGCCCAAGTGTTCATTATGAGTGAGACATGGAAGTCTCAAAATCTACCTGATGCAAGAATCCATCCCATCCTGTTAAGTGATGATGAACTGCTGGACTTAAGAGCTGCAAACGGTACAGAAATCCCCTTCCAGGGCTGGGTCCCAGTTAGTTTCAGTTTGTGTGATCCAAAAGCCAAACAGGTAAAGTCTGATGAGATATTAGTTCCAGTACTAGTGAGCAGGGACATACTGCAGAGGCCTATAATAGGGTTTAATGCCATTGAGGAAATGCTAATAAATGGAGAGGACCAGGTTCAGCCTAGTGAAAGCATAGCCTTGCTCAGAAATTCACTGAAACTAGGATCAGGAAAGGCAGAAGCTTTGCTAAATGTCATTCAGGGAGCTACAAATGAGAATGCTACTTACCTAGTCCGAACAGGACGCACACCCGTTGTAGTTCCAGAGGGACAAATAAAGTGTATTACCTGCCCAGTCAAAACAGATCTCAAAGTGAAATGCTCTTTGAACCAGATGAGAACTTGTCATTGGACGAAGGACTCAAAATCACTTGTCAGCTCATAAATGTTTCCTGCTCTTTGCGCAAAGTTAACGTTTATGTGAGGAACACCTTGCAACATGACATCACTATGCCAAGTAAAACTGTGATAGGGAGCATACAGAGAATAACAGACTGTTACCTGGTGCACCCAGAGGAACAAATGGTTAACTCTGTAGTGGTAGAAAGTTTTCAGACTCCATCATGCTCTACTAAGGGATCATCTCAAAGTGATCTACAAGATAAACTGTTTGATCCACCTGTCAGCCTGGACCACTTGACAATTGAACAGCAGGCAGTGGTCAAACAAATGCTCAGGGAGGAGTCAGGAACATTTGCCAGACACAAAGACGATGTAGGCTTCATCAAAAACTTAAAAATGGACATTAAGTTTACTGATGAGGTCCCAGTAGCCAAAACATACAATGCCATACCTCGCCCATTGTATGATGAGGTCAAAAACCACATCCAGGACTTGTTAAACAAAGACTTCATCCGCAAATCCAACTCCCCATATGCAGCTGCAGTGGTTTGCGTGGAGTGGAGTCCCAAATAGGCACCCCATACCACGCATACAGGAGATACTTGATGGTCTTGGTGGAAGCGCTTGGTTCAGCGTACTGGACCAAGGCAAAGCTTATCATCAAGGGAACGTTAGTGATGACTCAGAGAAATGCACAGCCTTCACTAACCCATGGGGGTTGTATGAATGGAACAGAATTCCATTTGGACTCACAAATGCACCATCAGCTTTCCAACGTAGTATGGAAGAGAGCCTTGAGGGCCTCAGAGACAAAATATGCATTCCATACTTAGACAACGTTTTATTCTATGGTAAAACATTCACACAGCATGTTGAGGATGTGAGAGCTGTCCTCAAACGACAACAAGATTGGGGAATTAAGCTGAGACCAGACAAATTTGACCTGTTCAAAAATGAAGTACGCTATGTTGGCAAAGTGATCTCAGCAGAAGGCTACAAGATGGACAATAAAGAAATACCAGCTGTACAAGCACTAAAGACAACACCCCCCCCCACCAACATTAAAGAGCTACGTAAACTTCTGGGTTTTCTGAGGTACTATCTAAGTTATGTGCAGGATTTCTCTCGGCATGCAAAATGTCTCTATGACCTACTCTCAACAGATGTAACCCCAAATACTGAGTCAAGGCCCACCACCTGGTCAGCTGGGGCGGGACAACTCCCCCCACATCAGAAAATAGTGTGGAATGACACTCATCAGAAAGCTCTGAATTATCTAGTTGATGTCTTAACTAACCCACCTGTGATGGCGTATCCAAGGTTTGAGGATCCCTTCATTCTTCATATTGATGCTTCAGAACAAGGACTGGGAGCAGTCTTGTACCAGAAGCAGGAAGGCAGACTCAGAGTTATTGAGTACGGCTCACAAACATTGACACCAGCAGAAAAAAACTACCGCTTACATTCAGGGAAGCTTTAGTTTTTAGCGCTCAAATGGGCTGTTACAGACAGGTTTAGAGACTATTTGTTTTATGCTCCCTCTGTAACAGTATACAGTGATAACAACCCTGCTGCTTATGTTTTGAGCACTGCTTAACTGAATGCGACTGGACATCGCTGGGTGTCTGGGCTTGCTGACTTCAACATAACACTGAAGGGAAAAAAAATACAGATGCAGATTTCCTGTCTTGCACACCTGTGAGTAATGGACTCTTATATGAGTGAGTGCACAGAGCAGTACACCCCTGAAGTTTTGAGTGCAATATTTAGTGCTGTTGAAACACAAAAAAAACATGAAGTGGAATGGGTCTCAGCCATTACCTGCAATCCATATGTTCAGGAGTTAGCTCCACATGATCAGCCAGACATACAAGCAACACAGCAAGAGTTACTACAAGCACAGTTGCAAGATCCTGTCATATCCCAAGTACTCCACTGGAAAACGTCTGGGGAAAAAACAGACAGGAGAGTCATGAACATGGACACAGCAAAAACAAAGCAACTGCTACATGAATGGAAAAGACTGTATGTTTATCAAGATGGTCTGTTGAAATGCAAAACAGCAACATGTACCCAAATTGTGCTTCCAGAAAAGTACAAAGAGCTTGTGTACAAGTACCTCTATTGTGAAATGGGATATTTAGGGGTAGAGCGTGTTTTACACCTTGCTAGGCAGAGATTTTATTGGCCTGGGATGCAAAAAGATATTGACTGTTTCATAACTTAAGTCTGTAAATGTAACATCCAGAAGAAACCTACAGTGCATAGCACAGCCCCAATATGCCATGTACCTGCAACAGCACCATTCGAAATGATTTCTATGGATTATCTTCACCTTGAAAAAAGCAGGGGAGTGTATGAGTATATTTTAGTGATTATTGATAACTTCACTAAGTTTGCCCAAGCCTACCCAACCTGCAATAAATCAGGCAAAACGGCAGCAGAAAAATCTTTAATGATTTTTCTCTCAAATTTGGTTTTCGTGCTAAAATACACTATGATCAGGGCAAATAATTTGAGAATCAGTTATTCAGACGGCTGCAAAAATACACTGGCATGACCAACTCAAAAACTATCTAACCTATCATCCACAAGGGAACCCAGCTGAAAGATTTAATCGTACCTTGCTATCCATGCTGCGGACCTTGGATGAAGAGAAAAAGGAAAAGTGGAGTGACTATGTGAATAAAGTTTTAAATGCTTACAACTGTACAACCAGTGAGGCAAAAGGATATTCTCCTTTCTACTTGCTTTTTGGTAGAAATCCCCGTTTGCCAATTGATTTGATCTTTGGAATAAATGTGGACAAAGGATGTAATTCACACCAGGAATATGCTCAAAAATGGCAGCAGCAAATGAAGGAAGCATATGACATTGTATCCAAAACCATCAAAAAGACTACAACAAGAGGAAAAGCATATTTTGACCAAAAGAGACAAAGTTCAGTCCTTTCCTCAGGTGACAGGGTCCTTGTAAGAAATATGACAGAGTGCAGGGGACCAGGAAAATTGCGCTCATATTGGGAGGATCAAATACACATTGTCATCTCGCGAAAGGGGAAGGACAGCCCAGTGTATGAGGTAAAACCTGAACGTGGCACAGGGAGGGGCAGAATCCTCCATTGCAACATGTTAATGCCATGTAATGCCTTGCCACTTCAGGAACCAGCTCGAAGCAGTGTAAGAGGACAAAACCCTGATGTTCAACAAAAAAAAGGGACATAATGAGAATAAACAAAATTAAACATCAGTTCAGATGAGGAGGAACATTACTGGGCTCACAGACTGCGGCACCATCATCACCAGCCTAGAGAGCAAAATGTTGTACCTCCTGTCACTGCTGAAACAGCACCTCAGCCTGAACGTGATGCTGAAGTCGAGGAGTTCAGGATTGAGACTCCGGCTCAAATGCTTTTGGATGCTTCCCGAAATGTCACAGCTGGACATGAGGTTACACAAACTGTTCAATCGGCAGACCTGCCCAGCATTCGAGAGCCAGAGCCTTCTGACACACAGCCACGTAGGTCACAGAGAGAAAGACGACCTAAAGAAACATTGACATATGACTCATTAGGCCAACCTACTCATCGTGTGGTAGGGCTTCACACTAACCTACTGTATGTTAATATGCTGGCACCAGTATGTGGACAATACAGTGTGCCTTGGCTACCTCCACAGATGTTTGGAACACACCTGGTTTATCCTACCCTTGTTCCCACAGGATACTATTGAAAAATGGTTATAAGGTCACTATGGACTGTTATAGATTATACTGTGAAGAATGGACACAGTAACATGGACTGTTTGTGAACTGAGTGGTTACTGTCCATTATGGACATCATGTGACAATAAGAACTGAAAAAAAGAAAAAGAGAGAAAAAAATTTATGAGTGCAATATGAATTACTTGCTGTGATTCAGTTGTTGTTGTTTACACTCATCTGGTTTAAACAAGGGGAAAAAAGTGTTGATTATATTTTTCAGAATGTTAGTCATATGGGTTATGTGCAAAAAAAGGTTCCAGTTATAATCTAGACAGTTTGGATTAAGTTATGGTATTGAATTTATGTAAATGGAAATTTGGTATATGTTTGTCTGTATAAGTCAGAAGTCTCCATGGAGTGTATAGTGAAGTGACAAATTTTGTTTCAGAGCATTAAGATAGTACTGTACTATTGTTACAACTGCCAAGAGCTAGACTATTCGTAAATTTAGACACTGTAATGTTATTTAAGAGTAGAGTGTGATGAGATCACATAGTGTACAATAGTAATGTACTTTTAGGGTAAAACCTGTTAAAATGCACTTACAACCATTTACGTCTTTCTAACTTTCAGAAGAAAGCTATTGCCATTATGTGACATGTTGGACCTAGTTACCCTTAATGTTGTAGTTATGAGTTGAGTACTAGTATTATATTAAATAGCCAGAATTGTACTGTTAATGAATGCTAATGTTGAGGACAACATTTATTTAGCAGTGGAGGATTGTAGCACTTGAAAAATTTTATTTTTATATATATAGTGCATTCCCTATTTTTTTAGTTAACATTTCATTCAATAATAGGCACTTACTTCTAGTTCTTTTGTTTAAGTAGTTGTAATTACTTTTGCCAGCAGGGGGTAGGGCGAAACAGTGTGTGGTGAAGGACTGCCAGTCAAATAGTAGAAGAAGCAGAAGTTTTCGATTGTGCGTTTTGTCGAAGGTGTGTGTGTGCCCAGTGTTACATTGTGACCTGCATGTTTTATCTGTCCTGCCGGTGAATAATAAATAGTGAACTCTTTCTACACCTCGTCTTTGTTGTCTGAGTGGTGTAACACAAACAAATACAAATGATATTTTTTTTGTTTATTGTTTACAAGAAAAACCAACAAAACTAAATTCTTGACATTTTCAATATGTCAGTTCTCAACATTGTTGGTACCAAAGTCAACAAATAACGGAGAATGTGTTCAAAACTGAACAAAAAATAAATAAATAAACCATCACATTATCAAATTAATATTTAGTAGTCCTGCCATTATCACGCAGTAGAGGTCTAATCCTGGCTGGCATGTTCCCCATGAACCTTTCACACTGTTGAGGGGTTGTCTTGTCCCATTCTTCTTGAATTACTGGTTTTAATTCTTCTAAATTCTTTGGTTTATGCTTTGAAACAGACCTTTTGATAATCCACCACAGATTTTCAATGGAACTCATGTTCGGGGATTGAGCTGGCCACTCTAAAACCTGGATACTGTGCTCCTGCAGCCAAGTTCTACTGGCCCTGGAGGTGTGGCAAGGGGCATTATCTTGTTGAAACATCCAGTTATGACCTTGACGGAACAGTGCACGTGCAGAAGGGAGCATGTGGGTTTCGAGAATGGCACAATACTTTGCAGAGTTCAATGTGCCATCACAGACAGTGAGATGACCATCACCAGCAGCACTCATGCATCCCCAAACCATGATACTGCCTCCACCATGCTTGACAGTAGGTACTGTACATGCTGGAGAT
>JAQMCX010000231.1:0-13882 GCA_029814765.1 Acanthurus leucopareius | reverse complement strand
GATTATAAGGCGCACTGTCGGTTTTTGAGAAAATTAAAGGCTTTTAGGTGCGCCTTTTAGTGCGGAAAATACGGTAATTGTTCAGTTTTTAAAAATATTGAACAAGTAGCAGTAAATGCTGTCACAATTGCCTAGGGCTCATGCGACATCTTTATGATGCCTTTTTTTTTCAAACAAGAAGTTAAATCACAATGACATGAAAATGTCTAAAAAGATTTACAATTAGAATGAAAATTGCCAGAAATTCTCACTGTTAAACATTGATTCTGACCGTTTCCAGTTAAGTATAATGTTCTGTCTGTTGCTGCTTTGACCTGTTTTGTCAGTTGGGAGCAAAACAGCTTGTTAGTCAAAATATTAAAAAAATTTTTTGCAAAAACATGACATTTTTAGGACTACATGTTCATGACAGGTGAACATGAATAATGAAACAGTTGAAACATGTACAAGACTGTTCATGTTCTGTATTTTAAAACAAGGGAATAACACACACAGCAGTGACATCCGCTTCGATAATCAGTTTCAGCACAGAGCAGAAAAAGTCTTCACACTAATTCAGCAGCTCCTGCTGTTTGTGTTTCCTAACCAGATTGGGCAAAAGCTTGATATTTGTAGACAACTGACTGGCTGTCTGGTGTGTGCGGGGATAGACTCACCCATACTGTGCAGTGGAATCCTGTGGCTTCACCACTCGTTATCTGAGATGATAGTGTCAACAAACACAAACCAAGAGTTCAGGTCAGTCTGCACAGTCTTTTCCAGTCTGTACCTCTATTTTTCTCACTTGCCTCTTAAATCTGCCATATGAACGAAAGTACTGGAAAAAAAAATCTAATTTCTTTCTGATGATGGTACTACCTGTAAAGTTACAGGATCATCAAACATGGTTGATGTTTGGGTCTTGTAGGTTTATGATCAAACACCTGCAAAACTAATTAAAATCCAACTAGTCTCAACTTTCCTGCTGACTGAGTGCTAATTAGAAAATGTTGGCATGTTAATATGATGAAATAAGATGGTAAGCATCAACACATTACACCTGCTGAAAATCAGCATGTTAGCTGAAGGTGATTTAAGTGTAATGAAGCACAGCCTCATAGAGGCAGCAGTTGCTTAAGGTCCACCCCTGTGTGAACATGGTCATATTAAACACATATCTGCTCAAAACAATTAACAGGAATTCGGCTAATTTCACACATCAGAGTTTGTTTACCAGGTTTTAGAGACTATAACCTCTTTATTCCACCAAACATGGCAGTATGAAATTTCTCTAATACAGTTTTGTTGCATCCTCCATTTAAATTTTAAACAAGTAATTTGAATTCCCAAGTAAAGTGGTACATAAAGACTTTGTCAATACACTCTGAAAGAGCAAACATAAGATAAAGAAAAAAGTGAGGGTTCATCCACAGTACAAATATTATTTTATTTGCTCATCCAAAAGGTGCTACGGAGGAAGTAAGAGTAGTGTGGAAAATAAAAACAGTATCAGGCAGACATTGGAGAGATAAGGTAGCTGGCATCATACTGAAGAATTTGACAAGCAGCAGTGTGAAGATGGACCTTGACGTCTGTGAAAAGCAGTGAACTGTGTCAAACACACTGTGGGGGATCAGAGGCTGAAGCAGGCTCAAAAAAGGTCATAACAAGGATCATTCTACCACCTCAGATCTATGAGTTGTCAGCATATCAAAAATAAATTTAGCTCATATTTCTCTTTCAGCCTTATCTTCCTCTTCTTTCCTCTGTACATTTTACCGCCTGATCCTCACTTTTAACCTTTAGATGTAGAGTTTAAATTATTGAGAGAAAGATCTGCTGGTGATGTAAATTTAGATCATTTGGACTTAGTTTTATTACACTGAACCTCTGCCTTTGGTTTTATAGTTCCTGAGCTCTTGCATATATTCATACTTTTGTTGAACTTGAGTATTACTGATGTATGGATGTAAACTGTCACTTGAACCACTCTGAAATGAATGTATACAGCTTTACGATTACTTCACTCCAAAGAACTTAACATCTATTTATACTGATTATGTGCAATTTCTCTTGACAAATCAAGTCTCAAAAAGCAGATTTAAGGAGGCATTATAGAAAAGTGCGACCAGGCTAACTGGAGACATCAGTCAAACACTGCTGCAATCCAAAAATTGATAGACATGTTCATTAATGTGGGGAAATTCTTTGATAATATTTTGATTCTTCAGTGACACTAAGTTGGTAATGTTTGGACAGAAGAGAGAGACCTAAAAATGTTTGCAACATTTTGTCAGTGGCCATTTTGCTCAAGCCTATGTTTTTTTAATTTAAACACTTCAAATTTAAATTGGAACAACAGAATGAGCTCTAAGCTTATTTCTGCTCTTACAGTGTAATAAAATTTTTCACATCTGTATGGCTCTGTGTTAAAATAAAATAACCTGTGTCCTGTAGTAATTTATATACTTTCATATAATACTGTCACTGATAGGAGTACAGAACAATATACTGAAGTTTACAACAAACAGCACTGTTTTAGAAGCGTGGTTCACCTGCATTACATCAGTGAAATAAATAAAAAAATCAGTTACCTGCACTCATTTATTTGGTTATCTTACCACCTTTACATTAAGTCACACTGAGAACACAGCTGCACCTGTTTTATCCTAACCCTATACACTGTAAACCCGGATAAGTAGACTCTACTTAAAAAAATCAAGGTAACTCGTTGCCTTAAAATTTTTAAGTAATGAAGCATTAGTTGAATAAGTGAAGTGGACTATGTTCAATGTACTTGAGCTCCTAATGGAATGGAATAGAACATTTAAGTTGAATGTACTAATAACCGAATTACAGTAACTGAAGATACTTAGTTTACACAATCATTCCCCACCCATTTCCCATTTATTGAACTCAGCTTGTTAAGTAAGCATTACTCCATTACCAGTTCAACTAAATTGTATATTCTAACTGACCAAACTTAACTTTTTTAGTTCCTGAAACTTAAAATATGTCTTTCAATAAATAGAGCCATGTAAAATACATACATACAAATGCAACATTACACTGATCCAATTTTTTTTTTGAACATATCTTTTTTCAGCAACAGACGAAACACAGCCATGGCCTAATAGGCTTCTAGTGTGTACATTCCTCAGTGATGGCATGAAAAGAAAAAAAAAATCTGCCTCACAAACTGGTACTAAACCAAGCTCTCCTCCTCTTTACCTCAATTCATTACAATATTGTACTGCACCTCTTCAAATTTGGTTGACAAACCGGCAAGATAAAACTCAGCCCTGCTGAACACTGGCATCTTAACATTTACAAATAACAAATGTGTCCATGGAAAAACAAAAAAATGTGTGAGAATGAAAGAACAGAGAACAGGAGGATGAAAAAAATAACAGAGAGCAGATACCTATATGGAGAGCCCATACTCTTTCCTCCACCTCTACCTCCTCTCTATCTCACTCCTACATCTTGGCAATTGTGAATTCATCATTAACAAAAAAATGTTTCTCTGAATAAAATAAAAAAGCACGTGTGAGACAGAAAAAGGGTGAAAAATAAAACTGACAGTAGATACCCGTCTAGAGCCCACACTCTCCCCTCCTCCTCCCTCTACCTCCCCTCTTCACGACCCCCCCATGCTTTTTCTATCCACCATGTAACATTTTTTTTAGTCCGCAGGCCATGCAGGCCAAAATTATTATTTTCTTTTTTTCTTTTACTGCCAATTGATAAATTATTTTACTGCCAACTAATAAAAAAAAATCAACTCACATTTGACGACTTGGGAAGAGGAGAATCTGGATCTTATATTGCAAGCTGATTCTTGAGTGTTTGAAGTTTAGGTTTCATATCTGTCTTACCTCAGTCCAGAAGTACCTGTTGAAAAAAATCTGAAGTGTTCTTCATGTACTTTTGGTAATTGAGATGCAGTGCATAGGTAAGTCCGAAGACAATGTACATGGCCTGGGGCAGGCTCTCAACATCCATCACAATGTTTCCCTCCAAGATGATTCCTACTGAGGATGCATTGTGGTGAAGGGATTGCGTGTGTGGAGTGATGTTTTCCTGTTCATGGCAGAGGATCCCCACTAGCACATCACTGTAGGAACCTTCCTCATCATCAGCGTCCTGAAGAAAGGAACAGGGCATGATCACGTCAACATGACAACATGGTGTTAACTTTAGCTAAATAACAAAAGGCATGACAGCTAAGAATGGCACAAATACCCAACTAACAAAAAATAAAACAAAATAAATCAAGAAATTAAAGCTAATTAGCTAACTAATAATGTGAGGTAGTGTGCACCAACTTACTAGGATGTTTGTCTGTGGCAAGCTGCTTCATCGTCTCAGCTCAACTTTAGCTGTCTGGAAGCAACACAGTAAAGAAGACATTAAAAGCACGTCGAGAGAATGAAAAATATAAAACCTTTTTGTTGTCTAATTTACACTTCCAGTCGTTTTATTTTGGAAATTTTGCCACTTCCGTCTGAGCCTCTTCCCGCGTACTCGTACTCGGTGTCACACATTGTCACACAATAGACTTCGCTTTAGCAAAGCAGCTGGGACAGCTGGTTAGCTATTTTGCTAGCTTGTTAATAACTAGCTAACCTCAGCTAGCAGTCCCGACTGCATGCAACCAGTGCTAGGTTCCAACTTACCGTTTTGTGGCTGAACTCAGGTCATTCACTGAAGGCTTCAAACATGGGTCGAACAACTTGCTTGCTAGAACTTCACTTGTCAAAAATTTCAATACAGCTGAATTCGTTGTCTTTGTTTTGTTGCGTCTCTCTCTGTATTGTCTCACAAAGTTCAGAGTACTGGTATAAACTAGATTTTTGGCGAGTGGTGGGTCGTGCCAATGCGTTGCTATTAGTAACAGGCAAAACTTGATAATATTGAGTTGTTTGAGCTCAAATACATAATTACAATAAGATAGGCCATTAAAAAGTACTGTTTACTCAGAATTCATAATGTTAAGAAATTACACATGTTTAAGTAATACAAACTCAATTTGTTTGAATAGAAACAATTGATTGGACTTAAAAACACAAGTACAATAAGAAAGGACATGAAAAAGTTCAGTTCAGAATCAGAATTAACTAATCAAGAAATTAGACACATTTAAGTAATATGAACCCAATCTCTTTGAGTTGAATCAAAATCTGGGTTTACAGTGTACAGCCTTTCTTGTTGTGGATAAAAATTATGTTTGTATTAAGGTGACATGATTTTACACAACTTAATGAGAAAATAACTCATGGGACAGTCAAGATACAGTCAACATTTGCAGTTAAGGTTATTTCAGTGTGAACTACCAACAGAGTGTCCCATACAGAGTCTGCCTGGGGATGTATGGCCCAGTAAAAGCAGTGTGTTTATTGACACAAGGTGGATTGTTCACCTCAAGTCAATTTAAGAATATTTCTTCCGCAAAAAAAAAACAAGTGATTGAGGATGCAAGTGATCAACAAAACTAGTCAAAGTGCTGCTCCACCCTTTAAAACATGAATGGAACATCTGGTGTTTCACCCAGAGATAACTATTTTTCCTGTTTTTTTTTCCCCTGATCTAAATGTTGAAAAAAATGATGTTAATGATGTGTCACTTTGCATACTGACCAGTCCAGACAGAACAAAGCAGAACAAGCTAGCAGGATCAGAAAACAACAAGAAGGCGTTTGGCCTGATTATCAGCTTGCAGCAGGTATGAATTTGGTCACAAAGTGTTTGGTCCTTATAGGCTACCTGACTTCATAGTAACTTATGACACGACATGACTTATGACACAGCACCCAAAGTAAAACGCACACGCACGCGCACACACACACATACACACACACACACACACACACACACACACACACACGCACACACAGAGCATGCTGCTGTGTCAAAATGCAAGTTGCAGTACAAAGTTCCTTATGAAACATCAAGTGGGTACTTCCACACTAGCTCAGGGGGTTACATTTCTGACCTTGGAGGAGCTCTCAGAAGCTTTCTTTGCTTTCAAAAAATCACTCACACACACACACACACATTCTGCTATTTTCCTCTCCTCTTTGCTGTCTCCTCACTCCTGGAATCAAAAAGCAGAGCCTTGATTATTGAATATGCTTTCACACATTCCTGATTTTTCTTCAGCCTGAGCTCTTTCACAGCCCCTTTTTGCCTCCCTCTTTCTAAGGAGTCTGAGCAGCTGCTGGAACTTAATTCTAATATTGGATCTGACAGCTGATCCCTTTTCTTTCAAAGGAGGTAACAAACAGGTAAGTCATGCAAGAACACATGGTATGATGCAAATTACCACAATAAGATCCTGAAATATGGAGGTTCTCATTCAAATCATCGAGCAAATCTACCAGTATATTAACTTTTTTTTTTATTTCAGTCTTTATTTCTCACTTTGCAGGAGCAGTGTTTCTCCCATGTGGATCCCAGTTTCTTAAATCTTTCACACCTTTTATAAGTCTGTTTTTGGAAAAAGAAGGCAAGGAATGACGTAAACCAACATATTTAAAATACCTCGGTATATTCTCTTGGGAAGCCTTAGGGTTAACTTACACCTTGCTCGGTTGGCCAGGGCAAGCTCTTTGAACAAATGTATCACTTGCTCTCTGCTTTCACTCCTTGTTTGGACTTGGAAAGCAACACCTATCTCTTTCCCTGAAAAAGAACAAACTGCCTTTTGCCATTTATTCTGTTTGTTACTTACTGGTCACTCTGTGTATCTCTCAGCTGCTGTGGTTACAATAATCACTTTTAAAGAAAGATTGCTCAGATCAGAAGAGATTCAAAATAGATGTTCTATAACTAACAAGTAGGTATTTAATAGATAAAAACAGAAGTACTAAAATATAAGTACATATACTCAAGCATAAATCATCTCTCAAAACAGACAACTAGTGGTAAATTGCGCTTAAAATTTGCTTTAAAAAGCTTATTTAAATAAGTGTTGAGCTTTCTTCCACTTGATGAATGAGATTCTCTTCAGGTTTAAGTGTGTTTACTTAACTAGTAGTTCATTTGAATAGCTTTTTGTCTCACCTGATGATATTAACAGAGTGGGCTATTTCACTGTCAAGCACATTTTATAGTCTATTATCATAAATATTCCCCACATGACATGATGTAACTCACTTTAAAGCACTTTAGTTACATAGGTGGTTCAGAGATAGAGAGCAGAACATTGAACACAGATGAGGTCTCTCATTCTGGGATTAGGTGAAAGGTACATCTGCCTAAATTGCACTTAACTGATCTTTTGAGGCTTGCCAACAGATCTTTGTGGATAATGGCACATTGTGTTTACAACTTTTAAGATGTTTTCAAAGATACATGATCATATTGTAAGTGAACATGCTTAATAAACTGTGACTCTGCTTAGTTGCTGGTTCAGACCCCACTACAATGCGTGTCTTATTAAACATCTCTAACATTCAAGCGCCCACAACCAAACCTTAAAGGGAAGCTTATATAAATTGAGCTGTGGTAAGTCCATTGAATTGACTCACTTGATTCAGTGTTAGCTGGAGCGGAAACTATAACTTTGAAAATGAAAACAAATGTGGGTGTTTAAATTTAAAAAGATATGAGCTTACCAGACCTTTATGACTGCTTCTCATTCCTGCTTGAAGCTAAAAGTTCAGTGCTGCTTAAGTACTACTAGCGTAACACATCCTAATTTCTGACCCAACTTCAAATACAATATAACTCTGTATTTTGCATTCATTTGCTTAAAAGGTTGAAGTTTACTTCGCTTTTTAATTCACCACTTTTTCCAGTGACTGATATCTGCCATTATATTGTACCGGTATTGACAAGTTGAAGCATGCATGGTGTTTTGTGCTTTTTTGTGGACTCTTTTGTTTTTAATCAGCTGCTTTCTACATTTGGCCCACATACCATGAAAAAAAGAGTTTTACTTTTACATTATTGTATTGTTGATATAAACAGTAGGATGTGATTCTGAAGTGGAGTGCAATGAAAAGTCAGTCATTAAGCTTTTTTCTTAAAATAAAATTACAATTTTTACAAAAACCAAACAAAATGTAAACTTTTAAACATTAAACACGGATTTGTAACATTCAGTATTTGTTTGCATGCCTAATGTTATGAGTTGCAGTCCTTATTCAACTTGATCCAACTTTAAGCAGCATGTTTCTAAAGGCATTTTGAACCTCTATTGACACAATTCTCTGTGCCTCTATGGCTTTGGTTTGGGGTTCTTGAGCACCCAATCAAGATCATCTGCTCTGCACTTTTTTAGAATTTAAAACTGTGTGGAAAAGTAGAATAGAAGTACATCATGTATGACTGGTGAATTCTACTCAGCACTCTCAGAGCATTTTCTGTAATTTCTGAGGACCTTCACTGACACTGATCTTACAGAAACATAAATGTTTAGGATACGATGACAGGTTGATTAAGCTATATGAACTTGCTGTGTATGCATGAGGAGTCTTTCCATCAGCAGGAGGACTTTGGCCACACAGCTGATTGCTGACCAGAAGTGCCTGTAGTGGACCATCCAGCCATATGCCAACCAGTTCCCTGCTGGTAACCTTCAGCATGCAGCCGATGCTCTGTGCACTAGGTTGTCTAAGGTCTCCAAGGTAAGTTTGTTGCTGGTGAATCCTTTTATATCTAAAACTTCTGATCTCATATTTATTTGATACCCTTTTTTTTAGTATTGTATATTTTGACTTTCTACCCATGTAGATTAGTTCAGATACACTGTAATGTGCCGAGGGAATACAAATAAGGGTTAAATAAAGGGTCAAAAACTAAAAGCATCATATTTTCTGTCATGTGACAGTTTTACTAGATTAGATATTTGTTTTGGATTTCGACATTCCCAAACACTTTTTTCATTTTAGATTTCTTCTGTTGTTTTCATTTCAATATCCTGCCACGTCACAAAATATTCATGTCAAATTATGATGGAGATGAACAAGGATTTATTGCTGGACTGTGTCTTTAAGTTTGCAGGGAATTGCCATTTTAAAGACGCTTTTGGTATTAAATGTAGATGATGAAAAGTTCTTTATACTTTATTAACACCTTATATAACAGTAATTAGATGAATACCACTCCCAGCATCTACTCCATGGGCCTACTGCTTAAAGGCTGAGCTCCACCCTCAAGTTGAAAAGGAGCTGAGTCAGAGCCCAGTCAGATAGGATCTGCTATACCTTGAGTCCTCTTTGATCATCTGTTTGAAAATCTAATTTACAGCTCATGAGAACCCTTTGTGATGAAGATGCTGAGGGGATTATTGCTATCCATGCTAGCTCAATTAGCTGATGGTGACTCATTCTACCCTGCACCTTCAGAGCTCTGTAGATTTCTATTTAGGTTACTTTCTCAGCAGGGTAAGGATGAATTGGAATTGAAATACTTATGTATTAAGGTGTAGTTTAATGCTTTAGCTTGGGAGGTCACACCTTGGAAGCACCACTGTAACACTAGGTGAGTTTGTTTTTTGAGGGGTGGTCGATAAACTCAAGGCTCAGATAGATTTAGCAGCTGTGGAGTGTACGATTCCCTTCTTTGTACCAGTCGGCATCCTGAACCTCCAGAAGATGATCGGTAGCAGCAATGACATCATCATCTCTGTTCAAAAGGAACCCACTGAGCTCCTTCTGCATCTCAGGGACGAGGTAGGAGCTTGAGGGTGCCAAATTAGGTGAACAGGGTGGGTGTGGGACAATTCAGATCTCCATTCCTACATGTGCCATTTCACAACAACTCATTACCAGACTTTAATTTAAAACTTTTCAACCCTACCATGGACCATCAAATTCAGGGCAGACCTCCTTTGAGAGGGCACACTTTTACGTCTTTACATCCTTAAAACTCCTTTGGGAAATCTCAAAGATTTCTTCACCTTTTGTTCTGAGCTATAAAACGAGCTGTACCATTTAATGGGAGTCTTATTGCTGGTCCTCTTTTCTGCATGTGTGATAGCCTGAAGAAGATTAAACAAATCAAGACAGGTCACCTTGCACTCCTCTGATGTTTTTTTTTTTAAATTTCATTTTAAAACAGCAAGTGCAAGCCTCCTCTCCACTGTGTCCTCAGGATATGATGATGGTGAGTAAATTCCCTGTGCACACCCATTTCCTTTCACTCCCTTGGGTCTGACAGTAGTGGTTCTCAGTGTTGCTGCTAGCAGTCTTGGTCCAATCTTCCTCTCTCTTTAAATCGGAATTTAGTTCCTTCTTCAGATCCTTTGTATTTTTAAAGCTCTTCATTTTTCTCTTCTACTACTTTTCAGCTGAACTGATTTCTTCTCTCATTTCTTGAACCTTCTGTATCATTCCACATTCCACTTGTCTCCTTTATCTCTTTTTCTGCTCTCGCAGCTGTTTTTGTCTGTATGGTAATAATGTTTGTTCTGTTTTGTAAAGTATTTAGAGAAATTATGTACAGATCTTTGTAGTTTCCAGCATGATTGCTGAGGAAGTACCACAGCAGTCCCATGGAAAAGTAATATCTCTACTTCAGGGTAATCAATACAAGTGGAAAATTTTTGCTTAGCAGCAGACAATGCGAGGAACAGAAAAAAACTCTTTGGGTATGAATCGCAATAATGTGCTGGTTCTTTACAGGATACTTAGGCTACCATACAGTTTGACCAAAATCTAAAGGAGTTCCAAGACAACAGCGCAAGACCAATTATAAAGTCTAAAACAGTTTTAAAAGTTAGTAATAACAATCCTCTTTTTAAATTTCATCAGTCATGGTTCATGAGGTGAGTTACTTAGTGTTTCAATGTTTAGTTATGCATGTGTTGTTTTTCTCCATGGAAATAACACAAGTTAAAATAATTATTATACCAAAAACAAATCACAGTTTTTAGCAGCCAAAAAAGTAGATGTACACACACATTGGGTCACTTTTCCATCTGGTTGCTAATTGCATGCTTGGTAAAAGAGCAACGAGAAAGACAGTTAAGCCATGTATTTCCTTCCTCACAGTGTGACTAATGGATGATTGATTATTTTTTTTTATTTTAGTGGGGCACTTTTATTATGAGGCAGGTTAACAAATGAGTAATGTTAGTAATACAAAAAAAAAGAAAGTACTATCTGTAAAAACAGAATTAAATCCACACAAATTATTCTTTAACAAAAAGCAAACAATTTCATGTGCAACAACAGTGTATTTTTTTAAAAAAAAGCAAGGCAATAAATAAACAATACTGTTTATGGCAATATGTTTTTTTTTTTTAAATAAGTAATAATAATTACCACATTTAGATTCTTAGAATGACTTTTATTCCTTCTCCTGCATTATAAGAAAATAAGAACTATTATTTTGTTAACATTTTTAATTTTCAGGGGATTAATTTGGTTTAGCAGAACCGCTGCATTTTTCATGTGGATCTTGGTTTGTTTCAACTCTCTAGTGTTTTCTGAAAAAATGCCTGAAATCAGTCATACCTGTCTGGATCCATGCTGGGTCTGATCTTATCTTTTAAAAGGAGGCTGGAAAAGCAAACTAAAGCAGTGGGAGCATCACAGCATGCCTTTAGCCCAAGCTTTGAAAACCAGCTTCTTTCAAATGGCCTCTCTGTTTGTTGTCTCTGTGTTTTAAGATTATAGAGTTTCATTAACTGGTATTGACAATGACTGTAATACTTAAAATGACTCACTGGTATGTTAACAATGAACATTTGATAAGATCAGGTAAATAAAAAAGCGCCTTTTATTACATTTCTGTTTCTGTCCAGTTTCACCTTGTTGTATAAGGTGTTTATAATGCCAGCTACCAACTGCCATGATGGAAGAAATACTTGGGTGCTGTTTTTTTTTGTTGTTGTTTTTGTTTTGTTTTGTTTTGATCTTCTGGTTCAAGAGTCTCTCTCCACTTCTCTACACTATTTGTTTTTATGTGTAGTTCACTTGTGTAAAAAAAAACAAAAAAAACAAAAACACTGAACTGAAAATAAACAAAGTTAAAAAAAGATGTGACAATTATCTACATTACATATCATTTTAACAGAGTTATAATAACAGACAGTACGGTAATCTTTACCAGAGTGCTTGTGTTGCCTAAACAAAACCACAGACTGGAGTCAAAACCTGGTTTTCCATTTCCATTTCATAGCCCTGCATGTTATACATACATATGATACAAAAGTCCAAAACAGTTTATTATGTGAAACCTTATTACTTTATCTGGAATGTTTGTATCATAGTGTATCTAATGGCTACCTCCATTTACTGCCTCATCCATTGCAGTTTATACAATTTATATTTGTCATTAGTTTTCTTTGTAACTATATATTTTCAATATAACATATAAACAATATGTCAAAAGTATATTGCTATTTTGTAAATGCATATTAAAGGTCAATAGTAATAGTAAATAGAAAACATAAATGCTGTCACAGCATTTCATAGAGAAGCAAACAAAAACCAGTTCAGTTAGACAACTTACATTATAATTCATTAAAGAAGTGAATCATAATTAATGAACAGGCTCTAAGCTCATTACTTTTGATAGACATGTTTGCAATAACATTTTGGAAATTGATGAGAAAATACCACAGAGGTTAAACTGGCCTTAAAAGCATCTGTAAGGTCTTCTTTTCCAAGCCACGCACCATACCCTTACTGGGAACAAGGAAAAAGTTTCTGAGGAATTTAGCTATTTGTACTGGAACTGGGAATGAGGAATGAATGGAAGATAGGAGACTTATGTCCTGAGGGAAGTTACAAAATTGAGCAGTTTTTACAGAGCAGTTATTAAACAAAAGGAGGTCTTTTGAGAAAAAGAACTAGAGATGGATCAGTTTAGGGTTTTATGCCCAGTATATTGTCAGGGGGAGATCAACTACAAACCAATCTAGTCTCTTATTGAATTTCTGAGTTTCGGAATTTAGGATACTCATAAAACAGAGAGTCGATTCAAGCTTCCACTGATATTGTGGATAAACTTCAAATAAAGGAAGAGTTTTTAACAATATAGGATCATTATGATTTAGAACAACAGTCAAGACCAAACAATCAACAAAACTTATGTCAGCAAATTCAGAACTGCAACACAGGATCTTCACCAGATTTATTTTTTTAGCCTGCTCTTTTTATTTGGTTCCTGTAACATCTGGAATTGCTGCTGCAAACGTGAACCCACGGTTGGAGCTGAGACTGAAATATAAGGGTTGTGCATCTCTTTAAGGATGCGGTGCCAGCTGCCACCCAGAAAAATGTGTTCAGGTGTTGAGGGAGCTAGGGTGCAGATGAGGGTCATCTGATTTATTTTCTGAGCAAATCTCACAGACTGAGCCTAGGTTTTAGGAATAATTGAAACCTCTTTCCCTGAAGACTGAGACTCATTTTCTGAATCAGATAGCATAGAGAGACCACCAGATCTGAAAGGTAAAATGACGATCGTATGAAAAACAGCAGCCAAGTTTACAACATCTGAGAATGCTAACAACTGCAGCAACACTAATACAGGGAAGTGGTGGCATAGGCAGAGCAAACGGAAACAACAGGAAATTTTTTCAGTTTAAATGTACAAAGTTTGAGGGCGTGCTGGTAGATGATTGTGGAGGGTTCAGGCAAGTCATGTGAGTATAGCTCAAGCTGTTTGCCTGAATTAGCTTGCAGGCTTTGCTGGATTTTCAACAAATTTTTTGCCGGTGAAACCAAGTGATTCATAGATCTGCATTAATGTAGATACAGTGTGGAGGTTTTGAAACGCTTCAGGTGTCATGCTTGTCCCATAGCAAATACAAAAGTTACACACCAGAAAAGGAATTTCTAAACATGCTTAAGCCTAAGTGGCAGGACTCAGCACCAAGGTTATAATAGTTTTGGATTTTTGCATTAGTATTAGTTTCTATTTCGTTTCAACTTTTTTTTTCAAATTTA
>JAQMCX010000230.1:0-13886 GCA_029814765.1 Acanthurus leucopareius | reverse complement strand
TCTCAGACCTCCCGCCCCTCGGCACACAGACCCGGCGCAAGTGGATTTGCTATTGTACACTTGTGGCAAAAATGACATTTGCACCGGGTGTACGATAGCAATGACACCTGCGCCATTGGTGCACCCTGTTTGCGCCAGGTGTACGACAGGGCCCTTGGTCTTCCTTTCCTGGGGTGGTCCTCTTGTGAGCCAGTTTCGTTTGGCTCACATGCGGACCTGGAGCGCTTGATGGTTTTTGCAACTGCACTTGGGGACACATTTAACATTAAACACATAATTCCATATATCTTACTTCATATATTTGATGTCTTCAGTATGTATCTGCAATGTAGAAAGTAGTAAAAATAAAGAAAAAACATTGAATGAGAAGGTGTGTCCAAACTTATATACACACATAAAGGGGTCAAATGAATCATTAGTTATGCACTGAGGGTACGACGTCCCAACCTCCTTTCGCACATCAACCCATTCTAGACAGCTTTTTGTTCCCTGGTCTTTTGGTTGCTGTCCAGAAATCTGATATCCCCAAAAATAGATTTCTGTTCAGGCTAATGGTTTATCTGCTGCAGACAATGTGTATAAATGTGAGTGTGCTGTGTGCCTGTAAAACCTGATTCTTTGTATATTTTGGGATGTTTCTTGGCTATGTACGTCACTGACAGACTCCACCCTGCAGACCTCTCCCGTAAACACTCAAATATAAATGATGGCAGAATTGATCAATTGATTGGTTCAACTTCCAGTCCCCTGTGATTGTCTTTAGCATTTATCTCTGGATCTAAATGTGTTTATGTCTGCTTGGATGTGCATTAACAGAACTTACGTATGCATGTGTGTGTGTGTGTGTGTGTGTGTGTGTGTGTGTGTTTGTGTGTGTGTGTATGAGAGAGAGAGGAAGAGAGAAAGAGAGAGAGTGGGTGGGAGGGTGGGGGTGTTTGTCTTATAAAGTGCTTGTATTTTAGCTTCTGTTTGCCAAAGGCTGCCAGTGGACACCCTGTCATCCCTGCTTCCTTCTGATGTGTTTTTTTTTTAACTGTCTTCCTGTAATTCCTTTTTAAGTTTTTTTCTCACCAGAGGACGTAGTGAAAAAGTGATTAATTACCAATTCACCATCCTTTTTTCTCTAAACATTTCCTCCTCTCTTCCTGACACACAAGGTAAAGTGCAAAACTAGCACATCACATCGTCTGCATTGGTTCTTGTCCTGCAGTGCTGACAAGCCTGTGGCAACAACACTAACACATAGTAAAAGATCATTTCAGGGCTTAATTACAAGTAAGGTTTTATTTTCATAAAAATGTATTTACTTAAATTATAATTTCGATCTCTGATATGACCAGTTCATCGAGGAAAAGTCAAATGGGGCAAGCAACATGAATGGTCATATGATTAGATTGTTAAAAGTTAAAACCAAAAGTTATTGAGATGCAATTATTTTGATAATTAATTAACCTTTGATCATTATTCAGGCAAAAATGTCCATGACATTTTTTTAGTTCAGCCTCTTAAATGAGAGTTTTAAGCATTTTTGTTGTGTATTAAAGTAAACTGAATATCTCTCAGTTTGAATAAAACAAGCAATTGAATACATCACTTTGTTATGTGGTAAATTATGACAGGTTTCATTGTTTTACCTCTTGCTGTATAGAGTTTTTGACCTTGTAAGGCAGCTGTATTCATGAGGACTCATGGCATCACACAGTGATAGAATTGATCCTGACAGACTGTAAGTTATGGGCTTGTAGCCAAACCACAGCGGCTCAGTTCAATCAGTGTTTTTAAAGAACTACTGGCAGCTGAAGGTGGTCAGGGTTTTGTATTTAACAGCACTGGATGTGATGCCTGTTCATTTGACAACAATTGACAGCAATTTGACAACACCTACATCAGAACTGAAGAGTTTTACCTCATTGAAGAGAAACAAAGGAAATCATTATTTTGTTATTCTCCTCCTGACTGATTTTGGAGTTTCACTGTCTAACTTGTTCATATGGTCTGTTGATCAGATTGATCGAAGTTTCCCCATGATAGAAGGTGATAGACAGGTGGTTTCATCCAGTCACCCGCCAAATATTTTTTTAATCCCTGTCCTTTACTAGACACTTTCCATGGATGAATTCCTGAATGGTTTTGTGCATTAAACCATCTGGTACAACAGGTTAGAGGTTTTTAAAGGATTTTCTAGGGACAGTTGTGTGCTTTTGTGTTCCTACAGTATAAAAGAGACTGCAAAACTTGCAAAAACAAAAAAGGTGCTTTATGATGCCTCAACAGTCCCTCAAGCATTAACCTACAGGTAAATGCTTTCTTAAATGGTTTATCTACTTCCTGCTACCTACTATTGTGACAGTGTATGGTTGTCTTCTTAAGTTTTTGTCTGTGTGGTGGTCTGAATACTAAATTTCTGGACTTCTTTTTGACCAATTTTTAGCCAATGATGTTATTATGTTTTTTGATCTTTCTCCAATTACTTTGGTTAATAAAAATGTCATTATGAACAAACTGGCTAAAACCAAGTAAGATCAAATTCATTATATACCTCTACCACCTTTGTTCGCACATGTCAGTGCTAAATTTAGCGCTTTCTGTCATCATGGGTAACCTGTCCGCATTCAAAATTAATTAACCTGTTGCAGGCCAAGTCAAATTTTGTTTCAAACGCAGATAGAGCTCAAGATCATATTTATCTTTTTGTGTTCCCTCCAACTCAATGGCAGCAAATTCAGCTCAATCGAAATGGTGCTGAGACTCCAAAGTGGTGATCCGAGCTTTCTGTGTGGCTCCAACTTGATACAAGAGGCAAGGATATTTAAATTTCCACAAGAAACTTTATGGGACACATTATGGGAAACTCATACAGAATATATGCCATACATCATATTTTTAAAATATACTCATATAATATATATAACATATACTTTAAAGAACTGAACACCTAACATGTTATCTGTTGAAACGCTCCTCATATGAACAGACTGTACAAGAATTGAAACCCCATCATCCTAGTACAAAGGCCTAATAAATCTCCCTGACATATCCCTTTTCATATCCATATTCTTTTTATCAGCTCCAAATGTAATCTTGTTGTAATCATTGTAATCAATGCAGTTGGTTACATGTTGACATTTGTTGACATTTTGAATCTGTAAAGACCAATGACAGAGCACAGTGTGGGAAGAGACACAGCACACAGTAGGAAGATGTGTTTCCATGAGGAGACATTTAATTAAACTTTCAATAACTAAAAAAAGATCAAACACTTAAAAGGGACAGATGCTGAGAGGCATAATCAAAAAAATCTGTGTTCCTTTTAAAGTGCAGTGTAATGTTTGGTAAAATCTTTGCATGAGTAGATAGTAACCTGTCAGTCTGGAAAACATCTACAATTGATGCTGCAGCCCAAGTTCATATTATGCATGGAAATAAAAAAATACTCTACGATATTTAGACTGTTAATCAATAAATATGCCGAGTGTCTACTGCAGTCTCAGTCCAAGGCGGAGCCAAAGTACAATCCAAGCAAATCAATGGATATGTGTTCACCGTGTTGCACATGGTGGACTTATACAAATGACAAAAAGACTGTTCTTGTAGCAGGATATTATACTAGATGTATATTTTGTGTTAAATACACAAGCAATTACATCATATGTCACTCATCTACCTGCTGGTGCTGCTGGAGAAGAGTAACTCCATGTTCACCCCCTGCTAGGTGAGATCCTTCTCTTTCTCTACAAAAGAAATGGTTAAAAATCTGTTTAAAAGATGTAGACTACTGACATTAGATTATTCCCACTAAAAGGTGTAAGCAGCTAGTCACAAGAGACTCTGGTGCTTTCATGGTAGAACTGTCAAACAGTGTCTCAAACTATAAATAAATATTCATACAGGAAAAAATGTCCTTAAAATAGACACTTTTTTGTCAAGGTTAGTGGACAATAAAATTATCTTTGAATTTTTTCAGTATCTAATAATTTGTTTTTATTTTATTAATGTCATAACTATGTTATCTCTTGACATACTTTGGCTAACCCATTTTGCTCACTAGTTATTTAACACAATGTCGACAGAAGGAGGGTAGCCTTTGTCTCATCATTCAAGACAAATAGTTTTTAAGAGTAGTGACTTGTGAATTTTTTTATTTTATAAAACTTAATAAGCAGCTTCAAAGTCTAAATTTATTAAAGCACCAAGCCTTACTATAATAATTGTATCTCTTTGTAAAAAACCTACCTTTTTATTTTTAAAGCTTTTTTTCATTTTTCAATTGTATTAAAGTATTCAATTTGCTTAGTAAACTAAAAGCAGCAGCTGTAATTCCCTGACCAGTTTATTGCTCCTATATAGAAAACATCGGCTTAGGTCCTATTATCTCCAAATTACCCACAGAATTCCTCTTAAATTGCTTTACTAATATCCGGGCATCTTCTAATGATAAAGATGGCCCGTGTGGAGAAACTGACGTCATATTTGTATTTAGTAATTCTGGCTCAAAAACTCAAATTAATAACCCCTGATAAATGAGCTAAAAACATTTTCTTTTTTCATTGAACATTTTCCTCGTTGATTTTCTATAAAGATCATAACATACATTCTCAACATCTTATGTTTACTTGTGCCCAGTCTTCTTACTCCACTCCTTTGCTGATTCATAGCTTTGCTTTAATGCTGCCTGGCTTTTGGTGACATACAGTAGTGTGAAGCCAGGCAGGACCATTTATCACATCATGTGGCTCACCCATAAAAAATGCTACTACAGATCAAAAACCCCACAGGGTGCCCCTGACCATCCACATTAATGATGTCCAGTGGAGAAACAACCAACCGGAGACAAAAAGTTTACAGTATAGACTAAATACCCCATTTTTTTCACAATGCCCACTCAGCCCTAGAAAAGAACTTCTAAGCCATGAAAGAGGTAAACAGGCACAGGAAGGAAACTCCTTCTGACCAGTGTGACTGCAGCCAAGCCAATGTGGAAAATCAGGGCCCTTGTGTCTGCCTGTTATGTACAGGATCAGAGAGCAAGGAGTTACATGTTTAGGAGTCATATTAATCAATTACAAAATAATGTAGTAGTAATCAGACAAAGAATCTGTTATTCAATTCAAGTTATTAACTGAATATTGGTGATTACAAAGGAGTTACATCCTGTGGGGTAAAAAGCTTTATGCTATAACATGACATTCATTCTCTTGCTTTGCATCTTGTCACTATGCAGAAATGCCTTCTTCTGGCATATTTTTAGACCATATGGGTCAGCAAAACCTTCTGACAAATTTAGGTGCAGCACAATCAAGTATGAGATGGCTTACAGAATGCTCTCAGTACATCTAGACAGGCTGCGTTCACTGGGAACAAAGCGTTCAAATTTGTTTTTTTTGATTGGTTTCTTTTGTCTTTTGTTGATTTGATTTATCTTTTCCAGACAGAATGGAACATGTGCTGTGCCTGTTCAGAACAGGTCGATTACTTAGCTTTCAGGGTTGTTGCTTGCTTTGCTTATTATCCTTGACCTGCAGAGCCGTAGAACTTTAGCGATTCAATACACAGCAACCCCAGAGCTGCTGTTAAAGGTGTATGCATCAACACATGTTTTTCTCCTTTTTGAATTTTTTTAATAACACACTTCACATTCATTATCAGAGTCAGGCAGTTCATTGAGATGTTCCTGAAACGCAAGCTGCACCTAAATAGTAGTCATTACTGTAATTTCTATTATTCTATACTGAATTGACTGATTGTAGGCCAAAGACACATTGCACACATGAATGCAAACATAAATACACAAATGTGTATTTAAAAAGTTAAAAATGCAAAATGCTTCTTTAGTGTCACAGGAAAACTGGCAGATCGAGTGTTTTGAGGTGAGGTTGTATAAGGTAACTTATCTTTAGTCCGTGTATTACCTGCAGCAAATGGCATTTAGAGTTTGGAGAAGCAGACAGGAATACCTGAACAGAAGCTTAACAGTCCACTGCTGTAAATAGGGGGGCCAGCAAACCTCTCTTTTACAAAGGTGGCTTCAGAGAAAGTTATATAATGGTTTAACTTCCCCATGGGAAGTGTCTGTCTTAGGCAAGGTAAATTGGTGAAAAGCTTCTCAATACAGAGCACACTGAGACTAATATTGATTTTTCTATGTTGGCCTTTTTAAGGTGGCCAAAATACCTGTTGTCCTGAGGCTATCTACGGCTTTGCTCTGCTTCTTACACTGGTACTTCTGCTTTTTGTCAGAACTTACGTTTAATTGGTCGAACTGTAAATAGTAAACTGTAAACTGTGCATAGTAGCATTAAGAACATAATAAGATACTTTATCACAGAACAGTCATCCAAGTAAAGAGTAAAAGTATACATACTCATATTTCAGCAACATTATAAATTAATCTGTCACATCAAGGTCACCAAACTGTCTGACCCTCAGGGGTCCAAAGCCAATTATTTACATCTCCATCATAACCACCACTGAACAGGTATTTATTTACAATTTTAAAGGTTAACTTTATAACCTTTCCCCCCTGCAGTAGAGTGACTTGATGAAGCTCGATGCACAATTGGATCACCATAGCAACAGGGAGGGGATAGAACTAGTAAAATAGCTCTGTTTGGAGCTCTCATGTTGGTTGAGACAGGAGTATTGATGAGTAGATATGAGGATATATGAGTAGGTTTAAATGCAAACCTCATTTGATGAAGAGCTGAATAAGCTACATAGTGATGATGTCATACTTCGATCTTTACCAGCACATTTATGTCATTACCCAGAACAGTCTAATGGAAAGTCCAAGCATGCACAGTTTAATGAAAACTGAGCTAACTTAAAAAAAAGACCAAATGGTTTGAATCTCCATTAAAAAAAGGACAGGAGATAAGAGGTGCAAACACTCCAAATGTGTGTCTTTTAAAAACTAATGATTATGTTTGGGTCTGTTTGAGCGCTGACTTGTGACATTAGCAACACAAATACAGACCCAGTGCAGGTTCCCACCCAGACAAACAGCAACATTTAGATTATAGAAAATAAATATATTTTAATTATTTTACTACAGAAAAAAGTGAATTTGAGATTGTTTTATAAAATTTAAGTTTTTTTTTTCTTGTTTACAGGAAATGTCTCATGGTTTAATTCATTCTCTTTGGAGCATGCAACTGTTAAGCCTGTGCCATAGCAATCTGTGTTCCTATAAAAATAATGAGAGATCTTAGTCACACAGTTGACATTTTAACCCACTGAAGCCACAAGACTTTAGGCAAGAAGGTCACCAGACCAATAAACAGACCGTCAGTGTCTTCCATTTTCCCTGTTAGTATTGTAGAAAAGACAGTGTTTAGAAACGGAATATAACACAAGGAACAATAAAAGCCAAATGCAACTCGAGTGGAAATCTGAAGTTATATATTTAATTCAATTCAATTCAATTCAATTTTATTTAAACACTAGCAAGTATACAGGAAGAAAGAACTAATGTTTCATGTCAAAAGAAACACTGCATCACTGCATCATCACTGCAGGCTTTATTTAGAAAAGGAGGCTCCTGTTTGTTTTGCATTCTGTCTTATCCCTGACATCATCCTGATGTCCCCTTTCCCTGGAGTTCTGCCAATACACACACAAAACACACACACAGGCACACAGACACACACTCCCTCCAAATGGTAGAGGACTGCAAAAATCGTGACTTAGCTGAAACCCCATTTCACAGACAGACACACACACAGGCTGGGGGATTGCTAACATCGTGACTGTGGTAGTCCCCCTCGGCACAGAAATACAGACACGCAGATGCACACTCATTAGGTTGTTGAAGAGGGTGTGTGAGTGGCTTTGTCTGAATTTGTAGAGATCAAACTCAGACTGGGATGAAAGTGCTACTCTCTTCAGCCTGACATTTTACATCTACCTTCATATTCATGAAATACTTCAGCCACAGATTACGAACACACAAAAAAAAGTATTTTGTCTGACATGGTACAGATGCATGGGAGACCAACTTGTGATCGGCTGTTTGAAAATATGATGAAATTAAATGAAATACAATGTGTAATCACACATTGTGGAGTTAAACGCTGTCTTCCCATGGTCACATTTATTTACCTTGACATAGCTTGTTTGCATATAGCACATTTTTTACATAACTATCTGCAAAGTTACAGCTTTAAAGCAATGTTATGTCATTTTTTAAAGCAATATTTTATCCCAACAGCTTCTGACTGCAGTATTTCTGTTGTAGATACATATCCTGAGTTGCTGTAACAGTGTTGTTCTGTGCCAACTACAAACAAAATTCATAACAAAAATGGAATTGTTTGCCTGGTAAATTGTTTTTGAGCATCATAACTGCAGTGAACATTCACCATCATAATTAACTGGCCCAATAACATTTGGAAAGTCTACAAGTGCCCAAAGATTATATCACTATAACCACCATTTAAGTTAGCGGATAGTTAAACCAAAGTTAGCCTGCCTGGCTCCCAGAAGTGTTTGTTGCATGTGCACTGTGAGCCCTGCAATACGAGAGGGCTATGCAGAAGATACAAGTCTTTTTATCACACAACAGACTTCATACACCACTGAGCAATTTTCATAGGAATGAATGAATCTAACTCTTGTATGATTAAACTCCACAAAATTAATGAATCCAAAAAATAGTGATTCCTACATTATCCACAATGTACCTCTATAGTATCTAGATCCTCTCTGCCTTGTAAACACCATCAGTTTGTTTTGGATGCTTTCATGTAAATGCCTTGGGGGCCAAGCTGAGATAACCAAGTTTATATCAGTTTGACATGTGAATTATTTTCTCAAAGATCCTCAGGAGTTATAGAAGGCAATACAATTTTTCAAGGATGAATGTTCCTAAACATGACTGGTAGATGGGCTTTGACGGTGTGTTGTTAGACTAGCTCTTTAAGGTTTGATAAGAACATTTTTTAAAAAAAAGGAAACTAAAAACAAACAAAACAGAGAATAGTTAAATCTGGTTTATTTTGATTTATATATTTGGTTATATTTAACTAACATAGTATCAAGTCCTGCCTGGTTTTGGATGCAAACATGAGCTCTTCATTGCTGTACTGACTCTTAGTATCCTGCTTTGTGTTGTACAGGAGAACCCAGAGTGTGGGCCATGAACCTCTGAGACGACAGGGCTCCTCCACCACCAGCCGGCCCCCTCAGCCCCTCTCTGCCCAGGCCATCAAACACATCTGGGTCCGCACAGCTCTCTTTGAGAAGGTTCTGGACAAGATAGTGCAGTACATTGTAGACAACTCCAGGTGATTTCTTTTAGTCTTTACTCTGGCATTGCACAGCAGTGACTCACCTCACTCCACTACAGGCTTTGTTATATCTGAATGATGAACAGTCCCTTGAATTACCTATTTAGCGTTCCATTCTGCTCTTGTGTTGGCTCTCTTGCTTTGTTTTGTGATCTGTCTTGCTAACAACCACTGTGTGCTTCGCCAAGCTGTCCTCACTTTGTGCCTCAGCCACAGGGAAATAATGCACTACCACTTCACTGATCAAAGCCTCAAGCATGAGAAGGGGCTGATGAGGTACATAAACATATGACAATGTGAATCACAGTTTTTAAATGGAGAAAAATCCAGCTTCAAACATGAGTACTGTTGTTTGATGCTGTAGTTTTGTTGTTTCTTTTGATAACTAGACAAATACAGAACACTCAACATCACACTCAGAAGACTGCTATGTAGTTTATATGATCTGATCCAAGCATCATTGGTAAATAAAAGTTAAAATGTGTTACCGTACCTCAAACTATAACACAAAAGTTCAACAGTTATGCAGACGTAAAAGTATCACAGATCCTCATTTCTCAGTAAACATAATCTGGGTAGACTTGCAGTCTGAATTATGGAGCTAGTTTAACCTAACAATCAAAAATATGAAGCTAGTTATTAACTGGCCCCATTAACTCTGGGTTTGCCCATCTACTGAACAGAAGTTCTTGTTCATGCAGTCACAGTATCAGAGGCACATTATTTAAAATGATAGAGGATGAAGTGGTGAGAGCCAAAGGGAAATCAAGGTAATGTGATAGCTAAAAAAGATTTGTTTAATATGAGATCCTTACAATATTTTGATAGACGTACAGGTAAACATCTTTGCAAACCCACACAGAAAAGGAGGTGATGGGTAACCATTGGTCTTGCAAATTTGTGCATCAAACAAGCAGATTGGTTGATCCAACTCCTAACTGGAGATGGGTTTATATCATGAAATAAAAACACAAACATAATAAGGTGTAAGCTGTTCCTCAGAGCTTCAGGAAGGCGTGTTGGTGGGATTTAGGAGGTTTTCGTAGTATTCCTTCCACCAATCCACAATGTCCCGAGTCGAGGTCAGAAGCGCACCGTCCCCACCAAACACAGTGTTTACAGCGCACTGCTTCCCCCTCCTGAGATGCCGGATGGTGGTCCAGAATTTCTTTGAAGCTGTCCGGAAGTCGATCTCCTTGGCCTCATCGGACACCTCCCATGTCTGGTTTTTGCCTCGGCAACCGTCGCAGCTGCATTCCGCTTGGCCTGTCAGTACCTGTCTGCTGCCGCAGGAGTCCCACAGGCCAAAAAGGCCTGATAGGACTCCTTCTGCAGTTTGACGGCATCCCTCACCACTGGTGTCCACCAACAGGTTCGGGTATTTCCGTAACGACAGGCACCAACCACCTTACAGCCGCAGCACCAATCAGCTGCCTCAACGATGGAGGCACGGAACATAGCCCACTCGAACTCAATGTCCCCCGCCTCCCCCTGAACACGGTCGAAGCTCTCCTGGAGGTGGGAGTTGAAGCTCTTTCTGACGGGAGACTCTGCCAGACGTTCCCAGAAGACCCTCTCAATATGTTTGGGCCTGCCAGGTCTCACCGGCATCCTCCCCCACCATCGGAGCCAACTCACCACCAGCTGGTGATCAGTTGACAGCTACGCCCCTCTCTTCACCCAAGTGTCGAAGACATGTGGCCGCAAGTCCGACGACACGACTATGAAGTCAATCATCGAACTGTGGTCTAGGGTGTCCTGGTGCCAAGTGCACATATGGACACCCTTATGCTTGAACATGGTGTTCATTATGGACAATCTGTGACGAGCACAGAAGTCCAATAACAAAACACCATTCGGGTTCAGATCGGGGGGGCCGTTCCTCCCAGTCATGCCCCTCCAGGTCTCACTGTCGTTGCCAACATGAGCGTTGAAGTCCCCTAGCAGGACGAGGGAATCCCCAGAAGGAGCACTCTCCAGCACTCCCTCTAAGGAATCCAAAAAGGGTGGATACTCTGAACTGCTGTTTGAACCATAGGCACAAACAACAGTCAGCCCCCAGCCGAAGGTGGAGGGTGGCTACCCTCTTGTCCAACATACAGGCACAGAGCTTATTGCCCCCCCTGCTCAGCGCCTCTCACCAATGGCAACTCCAGAGTGGAAGAGAGTCCAACCCCTCTCGGGAAGACTGGTTCCGGAGCCCTTGCTATGCGTCGAGGTGAGGCTGACTATATCTAGCCCAAACTTCTCAACCTCGCGCACCAGCTCAGGCTCCTTCCCCACCAGAGAGGTGACATTCCATGTCCTAAGAGCTATCTTCTTCAGCCGAGGACCAGACCACCAAGGTCCCTGCCTTCAGCTGCCGCCCAACTCACATAGCACCCGACCCCTTTGGCCCCTCCTGCGGGTGGTGAGCACACGGGAAGGGGGTCCCATGTTGTCTCTTTGGGCTGTGCCCGGCCGGGCCCCATGGGAACAGGCCCGGCCACCAGGCGCTCGCCATCGAGCCCCACCCCCAGGGCTGGCTTCAGGGGGGGCGCCCCGGTGACCTGCGTCCGGGCAAGGGAAACCTGGAACCATTGCCCGGAGCAGGTCATTTGAAAAAATATTCATAAATCAAACTCTTTTTAAAGCCAGTCGGGAGAAGAACAAAAAAATGTTTTCAATTAAGAAGAGCTTTCAACGCTGTTCTTTGCTCTTCTTTCAATGAGTAAATGCTGTCCGGTTCTGTTAAATCTGCCACTATCCTCTTTGGTGGCCGCCATTGCTTATAATCTGCAGCCGCTCGTTGGTTTCGTCAGAACTAAATTGTGCCCGTAGCTACCACCTCTTTCTCCTCAAAAACTGCTTATTAAGCAGTCATATTCTGACGGAATAAAAAAAATCTGGTCAGAGCTTTTTAAGATGGCCCTGTTAGATTTCACATTTGAAATCTCAGCAATTCAGTTGCATAGCACCATTCTGGTATGCACGAGCACGACTACATCTATGTTGACAATCAAACATTAAGCTCTTATTAGCTGTGTGTGTAAGCATGAAAAAGCCATGTCCTCAGTAGGGAAAATAGAGAGGAGCAATCAGGGCAAAGGACAGAGAAACGAATGTGAGATATAAGATGCACATGCTTTGTGTCTTTCTTTTGGGGGAGGGGGTACCCCCCCCAATTGAATGGTAGGGGAAACACTGTTATGTTTTGAAGAATGTTTTTGTTAACTTGTTTGTTGCAGACAGACTTAATAGGGAAATGACCTGGAGAAAGTGCATTAATGACCTTATCACTAGATTGACATTGGAAATGTCAATAAAGCCCACATAATGTGTTGTACATGCTGACAACACCCAAGAACAACACTAAGGAGATTGCTAAAACAACCAAGACTGTGCCCAAGGTTAGGAAGGTACCTAAGATAAAGATTGACTTCCCACAGTGCTTCGGTACATTAAAATCAGCTTTTGTCAGTTCCAAATGTATCAAATAAGCATTGTTCATTCCTACATGGACAAATATTTTTTCATAAAAAGGGAGATATGCCGGTATGTTCTCAAGCTTGTTTTTGATGTCAGGGGCTTTGGCATCAACAGTGTGTGACTACATTAAATAAATGCAAATGTCGAGGATGAAAAAAAGAGACTGAGAGAAGTTGTGTTAAGTGCACTGTCTGAAGACCAGGGCCTGCTAAAGCAAGGAGGTGTTCTAGAGGACTGATCCCAAACTGCACTTGGACTGGTAGTAAGGAAAGGGCACATCATCAAGCATGATAGTGATCAAGAGAGCCGTAGAGTGTGTGGGCAGCAACAAGGGCAATCTGATTACAGAGATGGTGGAGTGCAGCGACTAGCTAGTGAGAGGAAATCCTGGTCATCCAGAATGGAGAATTTTTTAGACAGCTGGAGGCAGTGAGTTGAAAGCTCCCAGCTCGGTCCAGTGGTCTGCCACCAAGGCAGCAGTGACGTTGAGTATGTCTGCAAATGTGACAGGCACCAGAAAGTTGAGGATCTGCTCTTCATCTCTGTTTTATACAGAATTTCTGTTGGGTCAGGCGAAGGCAGCTGTCAACATCCAGATGGTGAGGTGAGCGGAACCATGGTTATGATGAAGTCACTAGAGGCTAAGGAGGCACAGAAAAACAGCTATGGCAGCAAAATGTTTTGATGGAAACTGAAGTTATCAGTTAACAAAACCTAGTTTGGACAAGTGGAGGCAGATAGGTACTTCAGATGTTGATCTTTGTTTTTGTAAAGTATTAGTTTCACAAAAAGATACAGGAATAATTTAGGAATGATAGGCTCGAATTGGGGGACTCGGCAAAAAAATGACTGTAAATCTTTTACACTTGCAGTGCAGTATTTTTGCTTAACCCACTGAATTCAATCTAAAAGTCCGCAGTTCAACCACATCTTGTCTGCAAATCTATTTAAGTGGTGTAAAGAGGAGAAATTACCGTATTTCCCGCACTATAAGGCGCATCGGATTATAAGGCGCATAGAATAGAAACTACTGTAGTGGCTGGGGTTGCGTTATGCGTCCACTAGATGAAGCTGCGCTAAAGGGAATTTCAACAAAACAGTCAGATAAGTCAGTCAGTCAAACTTTATTAATAG
>JAQMCX010000229.1:0-13890 GCA_029814765.1 Acanthurus leucopareius | reverse complement strand
ACACTTACATATAGCTTACATCTAGTTTAACATCTAGTTTTATCTTAGCTTTTGGCTTTGCTCTCTCTCCCCTTACTATCTATCCCTTATCCTCCCCCTCTTGACAACAACCAATTTGTTGCCTCTGCAGGTTTTCTAAGTAGAATATATGAATCAATTCAACCCTTTCTGACTAGTCCATTTTTAAAGAGTTTCATCTAAATCCTGTTTACCAGGTTTAAGGCTAGGGGGAAATATGCAAATACAGGATGATGTATTGTTGCTTACTGGCAGGTAACCATGAGAGTCCTTGTGTGGCTGAAAAGCTGCATAGAGCTGTGAGCCCCTCTTAAGTGTGCTATTAGCACAACAATAGAGACCATATCGATGCGAGCAGATTTAAATTCTTTTCAGAGTAAACTTAACCTGATGCACTTTAAAAAACACTGAACTGACCCAATGTAAGGCATTTTTAAAATTATATGTGTATAGAGCAACATTTAAAAAAGAAAGATATATGCAGTCATTTTGCCAGTAAAAACAGTAACAAAAACCCTGCCATTGCTGGCAGCCATCTCTCCTGATTTACACGGTAAGTCTTCCGCAAAGGTTGGGTGTGGTGAGAAAAACAACACCCAAGGCTACAAACGTCTTCATATCAGTGACAAACACAATAGGTGGACTAAGCTCATGCAAATGCAAAATTGACTTCACTCAGACCCTGGTTTGTTCCAACCCCTACCTGCAGTAGCAGGAGAGCAAGAATTTCAAACGCATTTTTCACACTTACACTCATTTGGGAAATATTTTGCAAACAGCACATCCCTGGTTTTGATTTGTAACTGTGTGTGAAGAAGTAAGCAGAGCAAACACTTTAGAAAACACACTGAAACTGTGGTCTGACCTCCAACTTTTTAATGTTGACATTAACTCCAAGATTATTGGAACGAAGTGAAGAGGGTTTATTGAGTACTCACACGCATTTCTTTGCAAATAAATTTTCATTATTGCCTTCAGGGCATTGATAAGAGCGATTGCTTTTCCAGGTCTTTTATCCCCTTTGTCTGAATGTTAAACATATCTATATAGATCTCCTTGTGGTGCATCTGGATTTTTTAAAATTTTGTTTTGTTTTGTTTTGTTTTTGTGGGATTGTGCATTGTGAATTGTATTCATATGTACCACTACTGTGTACTTTTTATGCATTTTATAATTCAGAGCTTATACACTTTATAAATGTAATTCATTAATTAGAGTTGGTATATTTTTTAATGTCATTTATTATTTAGAGTGAGCAGGTCTCAAACATAGCCGCCGACTTTTTCTCTTTTCTTTTTTATTTAATGTATTATGTATTATGAGTGTGTTGTGGTGCAAGCTGTCAAATGGAACTGCCCTTCTAGGGAGTAAATATCGACATGACTTGATAAACCAAAACGTTGGTGAAGGTTAGGTTTAGTTCTTTTTTGAAACTGTGATAAATGATAAAATGATGAAATGATGAACAAAGTTCAGTAGACAAGTAGCAGATTTTTTTCATGTAAGACTCCAATGCTACAACAGATCCAAACTGCCTCTCTCATTCAAGACTTACCTGAAAACGGAAAATAGTTTTTGTCAGGTTATACTTAATAAGCACAGTTCACCTTAATATACCAGCCTGCACTCCCACTACTGCAGTCTTTTATCCACAAAGTGTTAATGTCCAAAATGGCAAATAAGCCAAAAAAAAAGAATTCCTTTTCTTAATTTATTTATCATTTGCTCCCATTAAAAACCTATGTGATACAACTTTTACTAACACCTTGCATAGTAAACTTACATGACATTTACTGCGTACTCTGCTTCATTTAGCTTTTGATAATTAAGAAAGATAAAGCGAGCAGCAAGCTGCCAAAGATACTACTGCCATTGCCAAAAGTCCTGCTACTGCTGCTACAACTGTTGTTGCGATTATTATAGTTTATCTAATTACTGTTTCTGCAACTTGTATTTGCTGCTTTTTTTTAATATCTATCATATGATTAAAACTACTGTAACTATGACTACCACTACTACTTGTCTGGTTAATACACCAATCCTGTCAAAATCAGTGCTACTAATAATAATAGTGTTGCTGCTGCTGGGAGAAATTGCATACTACTATACTACAACGGTTTTTTATACCAGTACTCAAAACACTTGACTCTAAACTACAATTACTACTGCAATTTGTACTACAGCTGTTGCTGATATTAGGCCTACTACTCGTTAGAATATTACTCATCCTTATTATCTTTTTTCTCCAATACAAATTAATGTTATTTGCTCTTGCTCGCTTTGCAGTGAAATCTGTGTCACTTGGGGTATCCATTTCTTGTTTCAGAGTGAATTTAGAAGTCAGGACATGTTTCAGAACTGGAAAATGACATGGCAGCCTACTGCAAGTCCACACATGCTTGTATGGGCATGTCTGTCTCACCCAAGGTGACTCCATGTGGGGTTGGCTGTATTCATGTCACATTAAACAATTAACATGATAGTAAGTTGACAATTTCCTCTAGATATTACTTTACTTACCAAAATATATGAAAGGAGCAAATGTCCAGATCTTTCAGGATGTAATTTGTAGGTTCATCATGGAACATGTTAACTTTGAGCTTCTGGACAATCGGCCCTCCCATGTATTTGCATTCTGACGTTGCCTAATTCCTCAGTGACTTAATGTTTTCCCAGAGCCGCTGTGTGGGAGGAGGTACTTTACCTGAGGAGGCCAGAAAAACTTCCTCCTCCACCCATCTGCACACAGGTTAGTAAGAATTGTTACCTGGGCATTACCTGCACCTATTCCTTTTTTTAAGTCAACGCAAAGGACAACTCAGAAAAAAGGGTAAATATTAATTTTAAATGCTACACATTGATGTCCTTATTAGTCAAAAACCTGCCCTTGTTAACTAACATTTTAATTCGCTAATTATTTTATCTTCCGCTTATTTTCCCTCAAACACATTACGTTTGATCTCTTACATTTTACTATTTTTGCTGTACTTTAAATCATAGCATTATTGTGATTTTTGTCTACCTAGAGGTAATATCTATGATATGGTTTCTCTCATGGAGCCTAATTAATGCTTTTTGCCCCTAGTAGCATTTTTTTAAAAAAGGGTCTTCTGTGGGTTTAAAAACGCCAAGTAATGTGTATTCTTTGGTTTCACTGAGAATAACGTGTAGACCCTACCTACCTTTGTTAATATGTGTTATCTACGGTATTGGCCAATATTGTTCAAAATGCCGTCGAAAGGGTTTTCGGAGCAGGGTATTTCGTGGTATGATATTTATCTGCTCATCTTTTCCTCGCCCAGTAAGGAGCGAATCGCGGTGAGTACGCTATAAAAGATATCATTTTGGAGCACAGGACAAGGTACTAACTACTGAAGAAAACATTTCCCCTTTGCCGTTGTTTTACAAAATTCGTGGTATACGAACTTTTATGTTTCTAACTTGTAAAGTAATTTAGAATATTCATCCACACCCTTTATTCTCACTTTTTTTTTATCATTCATTTGACTGTGTACTCTGCACACTTCACATATGGTGAAAGACTCAAGTGGGCGGCACTATGTGTGTGACGCTCGAGCCGTGAGGCATTCATGGCCCATAGGAAGTAACAGTGCTTATAACCCTACAGCTTGACCACTTGAAATATACTCACTGCTCGACAACTTTGTTTGTACAAGCACTTTCTATCACCCCATCATGCATGTAAAAATGATCGATTATGTGCATTCAGCCAGATTAGTTTTTATTTTGTAACAAAGTAGTCTTAATTATTCTTGCCCCAACTTGGCTTTTCTCTTGTATTACTGTCCCATTCAGGCCAGTTAAATATCTGATTTTCAGAAGAAAAATGTCCTTTTACTTTTGGAAAATGCAACATAAATAAGGTCAAATGGCAACACTTCCTGCTTTAGAGGTTCTTTTCAGACTCCAGAATAAAAAACTCTTTAAAATAGTAATTAGGCCTATTGTATGATAAAAGGATCCTTAAATTACAGATGCTTGGGTTAAGCAGTCCAGATACAGTCAATTTAAAATTTTGTTTCACATTGTGGAAACTGAACAAGAAGATTAGGTAAGGAAGAAGGGGCAAAATTTGGCATTTGAGCATTTTTTTTAAAAAAAAATCTTAAAACAGGGGAGTCATTTCATCAAAAAGTTTAGGAGAGTCTTTTAGGACTTGTGAAAGGCATTCAGTGTTGTCACCTCCTAACCTTTTAAGTGATTTTGATATTAGATTTCAAGTTATGTGAACTACTGGAAAATCTGAACCACAACATAGGATCAAGCAAGCTCAAGCCCCTTCAGAAAAGTTTGCCTAAACTGCAGACTTGATCATCAAAATTCCATAATTTAACTCAGTAATTCTATTAGGCACTTTTAGCCTATTTGAATACTGGAGTGGACGGTTGCATCACCCTGAAACTTAGATGAGTAGAGGGCCAAGCAAGTGAGACAACGCACATTTCCATGTTTTCTTACGGAACTGAATGCACCAAATTTCTTGACTGTTTGACACGATTTTCCCACTTCCATATCGAGTGTGAGAGGATAATCTCGTTTGGCCAGAGAACGTCCTCATACATGGAGGGGATGTCTTTTAGCATAGAATGTTTTCATTCTGATTGATAATGTCATGTGGGCAACATTAATTTAGACCTGAAAGACGCTTAATTACCCAATAGGATAAATAAAATATTATTTGTAGATACAGTGGTCTCATGTGGAGAAGCGGTGTCTATGAGTAAATTCGACAATAAACAATTTGACAGTAATAACAGCTTTCCAAAGGAATGAGTAAGCGATAGCTCCCCGTCCAGCGTTTCCATGCAACAGCGCAGGAGGCTGTGAAGCCACGGAACACACGGAGTGACAGCACAGATATTGTTGCAGAGAGCAACAGCACTGTCTTTGATTGAGGTCTCTGAAGCATCCCTTTGCGCCTTTTTAAATCCAATGAAGCGACAGCATGATGAAGATGAGCTTGTTAAGCAGCACGATAGTGAAGGAAAACCCGGTAAGAGCACTTGATTATCGCAGGGTGTTGTTTTAAAATTTTGCAAGATATTTAAATGACCATGTTGATTTTTGCGCTCTCGCTAAAATATAGCGTTTTTATTTATTTATTTTTTAAATATTCCGCTGGTTTTGGTTGGACTGCTGCTGTTAATGTAATGCACAGAACCAGGTGTTTGTTTGGAAGGGACCCTCACATCAGAGCTACCTGGGGTGTATTAGATTGGACGGGTTTGACTGCTAGATAATGGTCACTTTAAAAATGCATATAAAATGCATTTTAGAATTTCCTATCCCAAATCATTTTATCTGGGCTTCAACCTTGTCCAGCAGAGCCCTTAAGGGATTGTCCAGATATAAAGATGAAGTAATTGTTTTGTTTTTTTTTTTTGTTTTTTTTTTTACAGTGTAGCTCCACTGTCTTAAATTTGTTCAATTTAGAGCCATTTCATGTGCGACATGTGGCAACGAAAAGTCAGAATTGGGATCGCGGTTAGAATTGTGTGGATCACTGATAAGTGAAGAATTACAGATACACAGCTCTTCAACCAGCTGCTGCCTTAAGACATGAGGCTTAGAGACAGCAAAACATGAAATACACATGTCCAATTCAGGCTTGTCTGTGTTTAAGTTGTTATATATGTGCAGGCATACGTCAGTATTGCATGTCTGTTGTTCTCTTCGTCATTTTTCGTTCTCTTTTTTTTTGTTTGTAAAAAATCAATATATAGTCTGGTGGAGGATGCTATAACTAGCTGAAGGTATTTCCCCCTACAGCGGCAGTGGAGTCGCTACAGAGTGGCAGGATTCAGATGTTGGTTAAAACATTACAAGAGTAAGAAAAGCTAACAGAAAAGACTATGGTGGAGGATTTTTTGTGCAAAAGCAATTTTGCAAAATTGCAGATTTAAATCAAATGCTATTTAAGAACATGGTAATATTACAGAGAGACAACGAAGTGGCTGCCTGGCTGGGAAGTTTGAGGTTTCAGCATGCCTCCTGCAACTGATTATCAAACAGTTCACGGTAGCTTCTGATTCTTGTTCCATACCTGAAGGCAATATCTCAAGGTGATTCGCTGTCAAAGCACGTTCATTAACTGTGTTTGTGGTAGGAAGTTTACAATAGGTTTTAGCTGCTTTTTGCTGAAAAGAAGGTGTATGAGAGGAGGCAGCAACCTCAGAAAAATTATGTCAACATTGAAGTTCTAAATTCTGTATATAAAAAGGGCCACTTATGGCTGCCTCTAAAACGGACTGAATCTTCATAGAATCCCATATTAAAGTATCTAACTTAACAGTATAATAAACATGACTATAGCTTAGTGCAAAAATGGTTTTGGTTCTTGCAACTAATTTCCCTGTGCATGGCAACTGAAGGGGTGAACTTGTTAAATTTTATCATGGTTTAAATTTATTCAAAATTTAGGGTGTGCCTATTTTTTGGTGAGAGCAGCTGCTACTTTGTGCTTTGCATCACATTATCATTGGCAGCAGTACATCCAAACATTTTAAATTGGTACACTATTTTATGTGATGTCTATGTATAAATGTAGTGAACTAAGTGAATAAAATGGTGGGTTCTAAAACCAAGACAAGTTGCTGAAAGATTCTAAAAACCTTAATAAGTTAACTTTAATGGGCACTTGGGGACAGATCATTCAAACAGTGTTGCAGAGATTGGTTCAGTTGTGGCTAATATCAGGTTTGCAGCACATAGTTTGCGGTCAACAAGTTTCTAATAAGATTCTCTCCTCACTACTTGTCCCTGTTTGAATTGTACTCAAATTAGTCGAGTGAAATAATTGTGATTTTTCTCACCACTTTGCCCCAAACTCAAATACACACTCATTCACACTCAATTTTACTGTAACAGCCAATTTAAATTTCAATACAGAAAAAAACTTTTTGAAACAAGTTTTTTATACAGCTTGGAAAATAAGCAAGGGATTTTTGATAAGTAAATGGCCTAAAGAAGAAGTGAATTGTGAAAAATCTTACATGTTTCTTTTTCAAAATAGTCCCTTCCTCCATTTATACACTTAATCCATTGGTTGTGGAACATACATATCTCTTCTTTGTAGAAGTCATGTGCCACAGCAATAATAAATCCATCAATACTGAGCCCCGTCTTCATTTAAACTTCACAAATTTTATATCTTTTTACATTAGGCTACAAGCTCTTCTTTATTCCAACAAAACACACGGTCAATTACAGTTCAATCTCTGTGCTCTTCTCCCAGGTTTTCCCTCCCTGGCTTGTGAGCCCTCAAGCAGCCAGCAGTGGGAGGAGCCTGCCACAATGAGGAGGACTGACAACTACCTGCCAGTTCCTGGAGAAGAGAAGAACCTGCATGTGGACTATGTCAGCACCAAGGCCAGAAGCAACAAGTCTATAGTAAGACTCTTTCATTCCATCATTCCTTTGCTGCTGAGTTTAGATGGTGTACTGCTATGACTGAAAGAAGTGACCTTTGATCTATGAAATGTTTTCTCATAAGAGACATGTGTAAGGTGAAATATAAGTGAATCACTGAATTCTAATTGTAATAAATCTGAAATATTTTCATGTCTAGTGACATGTTTTAACCAAGACAGAGCAAATGATTACTCAAAGAGCCTATACAAAAATGTCAAAAGAAACCAACATAAAAAGACACATAAAATAGATAAAAGACACAGTCTTCCATTCATCCATCCTTCCATTTTCTTCCACCCATAGCGTTGCTATCTTACTCCCGGTGCAAATGTAAACAGATGGCTGAACTACAAGGATTTATTTATTTATTTGTTTGGTTATTTAACTAGTTAGGGACAAAGCTCAATACATGTATCATGCCAGACAGCGCTCAGCAATTTTTTTCTTTCAGTCAAATTGCTTAAAAAACAACATCTTGGATTCCTGCCTGAAAATGTGTGAGTGTAAAGTGTGGAAGTGGTTATTGCTGTCATATCCACGACAGACGTGTAGTTTAAATTGATAATGATGATTCCCTAGTTTTAAAACACATGTCAGTGCTGAAGAAACACTGGCAGGGGTGATGTAGAATAGTGGATGGCACCTATTCAGGGCTGTGGTAGTTGACCAAGAGCTGAATGTGCTTTTCTGGAGGTGGGCCAAAAAGGAATATCAAAATCAAGTTTGTGAAACAGAGGCTGGAAAAGAGGGCTGCAGTAAAAAAAGAATATAATTTTTCAACAATAGAGCAGGTCAATATGTTACAGTAGTAACCTAAAATAAGCATAATATGTTTCCTTTTAATTATTTAATCATTATTAGTCATAATTTGTCTCAAGAGCAATTGGATGACTATTTATATAACTACTGGAGAATACATAGTCCTTTAAAGCCTCTTTTGGAACAGCTTTTTCCTAGAAACAACCTTTCCTGAGTAAAGGCTGTCTTTGGCAAAAATTTTAATGTGTTTGTACAGGGGTAGTAGATTCCCATATTGTACTGAATCATCAACATTAAGGCACAGACGGACTCTGTTCAGCCCTACAGTTTGTGGATGTTCAATGTCATATTATGCGACATTCACTCCTCCTCACTTCAGATTGGGCTAGCAGTCTGCCTGTTAACAGATTTGAGCAGGTGCACTACTATGGGTTGTTGTGAATGAGGTAACCAGTTAACTTGTTACGTGCAATATAGCAATGGCTTCAAGTTTTTAAGATTTCAATTAAAAGGACATATAGAGGGGGGCGCTACTGAGGCACAAATGGAGTAAGACACACTTTTTGATACACTCCTGCAGATTCCTCATCATTTTCAAATTTAGAGTACATAATTTCGAAAATTTCATGTAAAACACTGAGATCCACCTTCATATCCCCAAGGGAAGCCAAAGATAAAAAAACAAACTAGATGGCAACAAATCTTTGAAAATTTAAATACGAGATTACATGAATTAAAGCTGATATTCTTTCTTCCCTGAGAAAAGACATATCCTCTGTGGTAAGAGTAGAGTTGAAGAGTGCATCAGTGGAGCATTCTGGTCAAGAGAGAAATAAAAGCAGTGAAAACTGAAATTACTAATAACATGAACGCAATCCGCACTGAAGTTTAGCATCTAAAAGCTAACATGAAAGCTGTTAAAAGATGGACTGTCAACATGGTTGGTACAAACTACTGTGACAGACCTTAAAAAACAAGTGGAAGATTAAAAAGAAAAGCTTGAGGACATGGAAGGGTGGATGAAGAGAAGGAAAATCTGCATCATGGGTGTTGCTAAAACACCTGGATTAAGTCCTACTGCCACAATCTCCAAACTTCTTAAGAAAGTGTTTCAGATGGACAGGTGCGTAGAGGTAGAGCGCTCACAGAGAAAACTGGGGGATAAGCCGTGTGTAATTATTGCTAATTATCGCTGTAATTATTACTACAAAATGAGGGAGACGCCATGGACATCCTGAGAAGAGCCCTTAACTGAGGCAGCCGGCTTAACTACTAGGGACATCCGTTCCCTGTATTCCGAGATTACACTGCCAACATCACTAAAGCTAGAGCAGCCTTCACAGGTATTAGGAAGATTCATAAGGGAGACTGGAAGGAGTAAAGGAGTCTGATAGGGTATACTCTACCCAGCACGGCTCTGCATCTCTTAAAACAATGAGGTGAGGGAGTTTGTGGATGCCACAAAAGGCAGTGGACTACATACAGAGACACGTCATGCTGGTCACAGAGAAGTAGGATTGATCTACCATATCCACAGGTATGAGAGGTAAATATGTTTAAACGAAAATGTCTTAAGATTGACGTTATGCCTGTCACCTGAACAGCACATTTTCACAGGTGCTTTGGGGCCCGAGCATATCTGAGTTTAAGTGTCTGCATACCTGCTATAATGACTGAGAGACATCAACCTATGGGTAATGGACATTTATATATGTTATCACTTTTCACCTTGCAAAAGGATTAATCTGGTAAAGTCAGGTTAAAAATTGTGTAAAAAAAAATATGGTGTTGTCATCTTATCAGTGGTTCATTATGAGGTTCTCCGAGAGCTGGAGGCAGGCTGTTTGGTTAATTTCAATTGTATTCTGTCTCAACATATGCATAGACAACCTATCTCAAAAAGCCCCACCACTAGAATGACCCCAATGTTTAAACAACTATCAACAGAGTGAGGCCTTGTGGTTGTTGGGAGGAATAGATATCCTAAAAGAAGAGATTTCACTTTTTGTTCATAAAGACATTTCTTTTATTCTAGAATTGACCTCTTCCACACCTCCAAAGCGTATCTACATTGGGTAGATGACATAATTATTGCCAATACATTATCTGATCATGAACTCCTTGCATTATCATAGAACAAAGGTCACAGACCATCAACCAAAAAATGGAGATTAAATGCATCGCTGCTCAATGATAGGGAAATAACTACATTTGTAAAAACTGAACAAAGAACTGTTCTACATCAAAATGTGTCAACTGAAATATCATCTCTCACCATGTGGCACTGTGTAAAAGCATACAGTAGAGGCCAAATCCTTTCATTTGCAAGTGCAAAAAAAAAAAAAAAAGGATTATGAAAATGGTAAAAGGGCAAGTAGTTTGTTCGACTTAAAAATCAGCAAAAATTAAAGGTTAATAACTCTACAGTTATGAAACCTGATGAAATCATGCAGGTTTTTGCTGAATTTTATAAAACCTTTAACAGCAACATGGTAACCTGTACAGATAATAAAGAATTGGTTCATTTTTGAACAACTTCAAATTGAGAGAATTGCCTGAACCATTGGCAAAAGTATTGGATGAACCAATCAAGAGATGGGAAATACATCAGGTAATATCACACTGTACAGCAGCCCATGAAATAAATTTCCCGCATGGGAATAAATTACTATTATTATTATTATTATTATTATTATTATTATTATGGGAACAATATCAGAAGATTATTAAATTTTATGACTCATCTAGGAGTCAAGGACGAGGAAGCAATGGTATTACTGGCAGACGCTCAAAAAGCATTTGATCAAGTATCTTTGCAGTACCTAATTTACACATTAAAATATTTAAAATTTGGTTTGTCCAGAGCAATTTTTGCACTGACTATTATTGGATTTATAAGTGATTTTACACCCTCTCAGACAGATGTAAGATCTAGGAAATGGCATGGACTAATTTACCTACACCAATTTCTGAGAGCCGCGTGATTATACTTATTGTTTAGGACCCAAAAGCAGATTCTGCTGAGACTGGGACAGTTTCAAAAAGGGTTTATTGGAAAAAGAGAAGGGTTGGAGGTAAAAAGGAGTGGGGGAAGTTGTGGAGCACTGGTGATGACTCATGGACAGACTGGCGTTGCGAAAGGCCCAAGGAGAGTGAGCATGCTGGAATGCACGTGGTGAGGAAGAACAGCAGAGATGTACGACAAGAGCTGGGAATGGCTGGCGAATAGGGTCTGTGACGGTGGTGGTGAGGACGGAGGTAGACCGTTGCAGTCACAGGTTTTGTGGTGATGGCTCGTGAGTTCTGAGGCTGGGCGGTCCAGTGGTTGCAGTGCTGGAGCTTGCAACAGGGGATTACTGTGGGAAGGGAAATAACAAGGGTTATCAATGTGACATCAACGAGTAGACCCACACTGGAAATCACATGTAATTTCTCAGGTAGAGAGCCAAACTACCACTGGTGGAGTGTAACAATGTGGTGAAGAGTGGAAGGCAGCCCGTCTTTATCCAGAGCCTGATTATGATGAAATCCAGGTTTGTCGATCAGTGCTCCAAACACCCAGCAGCCCTGCCCAGCCCAGCCTCTGTCAATGAGAAACACTGCATGAATAAAACACAACCTCGACAGTTTACCAAAACACAAACGAAACCACCAACTACCACAAGCTGGTTGTCTCAAACCTTTTGCACAATTAAGAGAAGAATTTATTCTCCTAAACACGTATTTTTTCCAATATTTACAGTTAAGAGACTTCTTAACAAAACTCAAAGAATGGTATAAAATAGTGATGCCCTCTTCATTGAAGAACCCTCGATTATTATACAAACAAGAAACTGAGATAAGAAATATATAAGTTGTTTCTATCAAATATCTCTAGGCATGAATTACATTATATGTTTATTTATTTATAGTGAATACACTACATATAAAGGGGAGATGGGAAATTGAGATGAATCTAGAGATATCATTGGACATGTGGGGAGAAATATGCACAAAAGTATATTTTGTAATAAGTTTAAACATATGGCAAGAATATAAACGTAAAGTAATCATGAGATTTTTCTGTACACCAGAAGCTGTAGCAAAATTTGGCATGACCAATTCAGGTAAATGTCAGAGAAATTGTAGTACACAAACTGGAAAACCACACCTATTTATTTATGGTTGTTAAATTGGAAATATTTTTGAAGGACGTATTTGAAATAATCAAAGAAGTAGTTAACCAAAATATCGCAATGGATCCAATAGTGGCACTATTAGGTTTAATTCCGAGAGGCATTGATAGGGGAGCATTTGGTTACCATTTTGTTTTCTTTCGTTTGTTTCCATATTTTGTTTAAAAATAATTTGTTGTTATTATTACATGTAAAAAAAAAATTAAAGAAAAACAGCAGGCAAAAAGTGAATGGTTGTTTTAAGTGCTAAAATTGCAATTTAAACTTAAGTTAAAAAACAGGACATATTGACCCCATGTATCAACAGCTTTAAAGTCATTTTTGGCAGACATGAAGTAAAAAAAAAAAGATTTCCAATTGACTGAATGTTTCGCATATTTTAGTCAGTTAACACTGTTGGGTATAATCCCCCCACAAGGGAAAAGGCCAGAGCAGTCACATGTCCACTGAAGAAACAGTCACTATGAAATAATAGCCATTCAAGTTTCTAAATTATACAGATAAGAAGGAAACTGTTTGTAAGCAGATATATAATGGTTGCATTTATTAATTTTAAGTGATAAGCACTGAAAATAAAATCCCAATCATTGTTATTGGGTTTTAGTGTGAAACATCATAAAACCTGAACGGCCAACACCATTAGAGTTTAGCAAAAGAAATGTTTTTGCGTTGGCTTTTTTTTTTTTTTAAATTTGAGTGAAGAGACCCTCTAAGTTACTACTGTCCTTTTTTATCCGTGACTTAGAGAGCATGTCAGATAAATCATCTTCATTGTGGCCATGCAGATTACTGGAGTCTAACCTTTACAGTAATATATAATTATTTGTAACTGACAGTGTAAAAAAACTACTGCTGGGTAATGCTAGGTTCTTTCAGTCTTGAGCTTATTATAGCTTAGTGTGTGTGTTTGTGTATGAGTGTGTGGGTGGCTGTGTGCATGTGGAAACCCAACAGAGAGAAGAACCTCATTTTCCAGTGGTTTGGTGAGAAAAGAGTTCCTATTGGTGAATGATGCATACACTACCACATCCTCATGTGCCCTCTGAGAAGCACCCTTTGACCTTTTCAGCTATGACTACTTCCTGTTGACAAAGAGATGAAGATGGGTATGTGACTGTTGCTGTAAAAAGGAAAATGCTTTTGATTGCAGTGCTGTGCTTAATGTGTCAATATTAGTTTTTCAGAGTCTCTGTCAAGGTAATGAACCATCATTCAGCCTGAGTTTATGACTCTTTTGTTGACAGAAGACTGTCTGTACATCATAATGCCATGTAATTGTCTCTCTATCACTATGTAAATATCATGTTCAGTATCAGCTGATTTTGATGCGGTCACAGATTCCCATTTGGTAGGTGGCTTCCTCAGAATTCCATATCTCTCTCACTGTATGCTCAAAGTGGTCTCTTAATTAGGAATACCCAAGTACTTTGTACACTGTAAAATATAATAAGTTGACTTTACTTAAAAAAAATATGCAAACTTGCTGCCTCACAAAAAGTAATTTATG
>JAQMCX010000228.1:0-13904 GCA_029814765.1 Acanthurus leucopareius | reverse complement strand
TTTTTTTGTTTTTTTTTTTTTTTTTTGTTTTTGTTACCTTTTATTAATTTGTTGTTTTGACAAAAAAAACAAAAAACACCCCCCCCCCCCCCCCCCCCCCCCCCCCCGCTGCCGCCACCGCCGCCCCCAACTGCCTGACATGTAACAGTATATAACTTGTCTTGTAAGTGTTATTCTGAGGCTGCAATAAAAGCGAACACCTAAGGCATTGCCTAATGATATAAATTTCCACAATTAATGGCCGCAGTTCATCATCCTGTAAATTTCCCCAAGAGGAGTTGTTGAGTGAGTTTCACTTGTACTTATTTTTAGCTCTTGCCCTGTGGTGAACGATACCAAATATGCACACCTTCCTGTAGTCTTACTAAGATTTAATCACACATTCTGTTTTTTTTCCTTCTCTCTCACCTTAACTCCCATTCACTTTCTCACGTCTCAACAAGTTTTGATTGCTTAAGCCACGGGATCACCCTTTATTCACCTTCTTACTGCACAATATTTTTTGATTCATTGTAATTATATGACGCACACAAAACCTATGATACGTTAGGTATATTTTTTTGTTTGAGTATTGCTTAAAACTTTTACTTGGGCAATTTCTTCTCATAGTTAAGTGTTTTCAACTGACTAACTGGCTTACATTACAGGCTTTGCAACAAGGAGGTGGACCTTTTTTTAGCCTCAGATGGAATGTTACTCAGTTGAGAGCAAAGGAAACCCTGAAGGCATTGCCTCATTATTCAAACACCCACAAATAATGACTCCAGTTCATCTTTTTGTCAACCTACATGTGGGAGTTTCAAACCCATTTGTTTTTATTTCTTGACAAGTGGTGACTGACTGACTTGCAGTGTTACTCAGATTTAATTTCACAGGGTTGTTTCCACTTTTTTTTCACTTTTCCTCCCACTCACTTTTCATGTCTCAACAAGTTTTTGACTCCTGAGCCAAGAGAAGACCCCTTTGTACAGGAATTTCCCAAGTGCACAGAGTGCCTGGATTCTAGAGTTTATTTCACAAAAGATCCAAAGATGTTAATATAGTGTGGTATTTTATGCTATAACCTTATGTGATCTGAAATGCTTTCACTGTGGCCTTGGCCAAAGAGAGTAGATGTTTTCGTTCTGGGGTCACTGTGACTTTGGTCAAAGGGAGTAGATATCTTTGTACTAGGGCTGGCACCCCAGGTGCAGGTTTCATAGAAAGGACAGTGGTTGATTGTTTTAGAGTTGCATTCCTTGGTTAAGAAAAAAAGCTTTGCCAGGCCTACATAAGTGAAATGTTTTGAACTGTACGACAGAGATTCGTATTGGCTTTGAATGCTCTCTCCGGTTGTCCGCCTGATTGATACTGTACTTCTTTGTAATAAACTTTATTATACGTAAACAAGTCAGTGTCAGCGGAGATTCCTTCATCAGCATCTTCACAGCACTACTACAGAAGATACCACAATAGTTCCAAGGATGCCCTTATTTTTGTGACTTTCTTATAATTTTGTCTCAACCAACCCACAATCTGCCTACCTGAGTAAAGCACAAGTGTGTTTTTATTTTTGAATCAAAAAAGGTCTTATGTCCTACATTATAGCTTATTTTTTTAATCTTGCTTTGTAATTTTGTCAGTGGTAACCTGTTTAAATTATTGGTCAGTTTTATATAAAAAAATGCAAAATTTAGGTCAGGACAAGGACTATTAACATACATTTCCAATGAGAATAGTATTATCAGTTGTTGCAAGTGTCATAGGAGTCATGATGGGAGCAGAAGAAGAGTTCAGGTGATGCTAATAATTCTGAGGTCATTTTGTTGCCTGGTCTTTAAGCCACCCTCTCATTATTGGCGATCGCTCTGAATTGGTAAGGACAACCAAGCTGATTAAGTTAGTGGCCCATCTCATGACCTTGGTTGAACAGAGTTCAGGCCTTGGAGAGCTTTGTTGATCAGTCAGTATAGGTACTGTGTATACATGTACTTAGCCTTCTGTCAAATCACTGCTTCCTTTAAGGAGAGAGACAATTCAATTCAATTCAATTTTATTTATATAGCACCAACTCACAACAAAGTTGTCTCAAGACACTTTACATATAGAGCAGGTCTAGACCACACTCTATAAATTTATATTTTACATTTATAGGAACCCAACAATTGAAACCAATTTCCACATGAGCAAGCACTTGGTGACAGTTGCGAGGAAAAACTTCCTTTTAACAGGCAGAAACCTCGGCCAGATCCAGACTCAGAGGTGGGCGGGATCTGATGGCCTTGCTGTATTAGTGAACGATAACAACAGTTGTCCGGTTCACTGTTAATCCTTATCTTGCACAGTAACTCTTTCTGTGGACTGAAATGTTAAGGTGAAATGTCTAATTCTTTTTTCTCTAATTGTTTACTATCATTTAAACTCAGAGCCTGTATTTTTGTTTAGTTTTCTATAAACAAGATACATTTGTGCCAAGCATAATCATATACGTTTTGCTGGAAAGACAACATAAGGTTAAAAAAAAGAAAAGTTCAGTAAGTTTCTGCTCACCCCCATGCCTAAGAGAAGTCAGGTGAAGTTTCTTAGTCTACGAAAACTTCAGGAGCATCACAGCAAAAAAAAAGCTTTGCATCATTCTCCCAAACAACTGAAGAGCTAAGAACTTTTTATTCAGATAATGAGTGAATAGTTTTCGGGTGAAATATTCCTTTAAGGTTCTGCCAGGCTGCTGCATTGAACAGTAGATTACTTAAATGCTTAATCAAACCTAGCTAACGATTGTTGAAAGCACAAGTTATGCTCACATTTAGTAAAATGTTACATAAGTGATTTAATAATTATTTATTACATTTTTCAAAAATATTCTGCCATAAGAGAGTGATAGCATATTAATTGAGAAAAACCTAATTTATTGTTCTTGTACGTGAGTAATGGCAGACTGTTGCACTAATGCTCCCTTGCTATCTAATGCTAATCTTACAGTCTCTTACCTGTCATGCTACTTTTCAGGGCTTCACATTCAAAACTTTAAAGGCCAGTTCACATGAATTTTATTTAAATAGCAGGGTGTCACAATCAATAACTTATATAAAGGGTTTTTTAAACTCCCCCTTAAAAGGAAGAAACCTGAGCAAGAGCAACAGAGGAGGGATCCCACTCTCAGACATGCCCTAGATCATGGATGTGATATAGACCAACAAAAATATCACACTATATACAAGTTGTGCTGAAAAAAAATTACAGATACATAAAAATTGTAAAATATATCTAAAAAAATGGGATCCAGGAGGATAATGAACAGCAGAAGAGGTCACCAGATAAGAAGAACATGAGCCACACATCCTCCTTGTTACCACGGAGATCAAGAGAGATTACAGACCACATATAGAAGGCATATCGGTGTTCACATGAATAGATGAGCCAAACAAACACACAGAAGGAGGGAGGGATGCAAGAATGTCAAAACTGGGAGAGAAGAAGAGAAACACACAGCTTGTTGGCTTGTGGAAAACAAATAAATAAACAAAGTAGTAATTTCCAGACCGTTTTGTTTAATTTTTTTAAGTGGTGAGCTCAAATAATATTAAGAAAAGCTTAAGCTTTAACTGAAAGATTGCAACTACAGTTCCATCTACCAGCTGGTTTTTATTTACTTAACAGCTGTAACAACTAACATCAGTAGGTGTCATGTCAGTGGCCATTGACTTAGTCTTTCGACACAGTTTATTTAGGCATTTATGATGAAAGTTATCTTTAGATATCTGCTCTTGTAATATGAAAATGACACTTGTCAAAAGCAACATTTATCTATAAAATTAAGGACTGTGTCAGTAGTATCTGTACTCTCTCAGAACCTGTAGCACCTTAAAACATTTGTTCATGTTGTGTTATATAACTTGTATTAGGGCTCAACGATTTGTCTAGTGCCTGACATTTAGTGTGCCTTTTATTTCATTCTCCATTTTTAACATTGGTTGCTTGGTATGGACAGAGTGAAGCCAAGACATACAGCGGAATAAGGTTGATTAACATGGCAGGGACTCCGTGTGTGTGAGAGACACAGTTGTTGATGCGGCCTCTCTGTTTATATACAGCACAGTACCAAGGCAACCTAATGATGTCATCAAGACTTAACAGTGGACAGTGAAATTTGAGTTGGGCTGAGAAATGGTTGTGCTGTATGAATGTGTGTTTATGTGTATGAGTCTGTGTGCAAATGTGCTGTTATGGATGAGTGTGTGCAGTCAAAAAAAAAGTATGTCTATGGATGCGTGTAGAAAGCCTGTGTGTTTGCCTGTGTGGGGACTCAGACCATGTGTCTGCAGAGTGTGTGAGCCTAAATAATAATGAAAAATAATTTCTGAGTGTTGGTTAATGTTAGTGTGTGTTTGTGTTGTAGCATAATTCAAAGCTTAAACTTCCTGCAGTTGTCAAAATGAATTATTAATCATTTAGTACTGCAGCTGGACCTTGCTTCTCTGTGTACCAAGTATTCTGAGGCAGAAATGTCAGCTTACTCCCTTCCTTGAATATTCATGATGATTATTATACTAAATAATAAATTACACTGAATGCCAACTAACATATTTTATTGGACAGTTAGAATCTCAGTAAACCTATCTTTAGTTTTTCTGGGGAGTATAAAAGCCATATTAAAAGTGTTCGTATTTAAGTTTTTTCTTACCTGCCACTGTGGCTGGTCACTAAACATTTACACCAGCCACATATTTTTTTCTACTACTTCTGAAATCTATGTAGAAAGCTTAAAAATCACATAAATTAAGTCACTGCTACCTACCTAGTAAATATAATACTAAACATATCTTATCAAAATGTCATGTCCTGACTGCTCTAATTGTAAAAACTGCTTTTTAAAAAGAAGTTACGACAAAAACATCTCTGCCACTGTGACAGATGACCTAACAGGTGCTAATTTCATACCTTGAACGGAAATTAAATTAATGAGTGTTATGCAACTGCTAGGGCAAAATGTGGGTAAAAAAAAAAACAAAACGTCAATGTGGTTTTGTTATTAATCACAAAAAGCTGCCAGTCATAAATGCTAAACAAGAAGCATTCTTCTTAATTTTGTTTCAAAGGCATAACTCTCAGGTTGAAAATGCAGAGGGCAGTGTAGATTAATAAAGCCTCATTTTTTGTAACTATTTTCTATCTTATGTAACCCAGTTAAAAAATCCCTGTCCATAAAAATAGATGATAAATAGTAAATAGTTTAAATATGTTCATCTTTGGGTAAAACTGTTATGGCAAGTGTAAAACGAATATTTCGTAAAGATTAAAATAGTTTGATAAACAAGTAGCTTGAAATAAATAAGTTTAAAAAGACGCAAAGGTGCATTGTTAAATATTTCATTTTATTTTGAAAAAGTTCATGGGAAAGAGGAAGTCCTAATTGAGAAGAAGTGCAATCCTGGTCCTTAATTGGTTAAGGTGTGATTGACAGGGTCAGGCAGGAAGAGTGAGTGAGAGTGTGTGTGTATTTTTGTTTGTGGAAGCGGATTTGACGAAAAAAGACGACGATCGGAAAGAGGCAGGATGGAGACACATGGTGATAAGTGTATAATTCTCTAGAGATAAAGTGTGTAGTTTTCAGCATCTAAGAGACTGTCTGCTCGACATTCTGGACCTGGATATTGGAACTAGGCCAGTTTGGTGTGCAGTAGGAGACTTTCTGCTCGAAAATTTCTGTTGTAACTGCAGCCGTTTAACTTAGCATAGTTTTTGAGCTAATTCAGAGTGTGTTATTAGCATTCGCTAGCAAAGTGAATTGACTTAGCCGAGAGTAGCTAAACCAGCTCCTGCTATTGACTGTGCCTCGCGGACTCAGCGCGGGAACATGAGGATTCATCTTGTTCGCTGCCGACCTGTGTGTGTGACTCGTCTCGTATGGACATCGCCTGGGAGAGACTCCACCTTCTTCTCACCTGTCTGTCTCCATGTTGGACGCCTAGTCTACCTGCAGCATCGCCTTTTGGACCGGGTGAACGGTTGCTCTCTGGAGTTGAGCCGCACTCGAGGTAACACTCCTTTTTACCGTTCCCGTATCGTTGGATTAAAACTGTGGGTTTCCTCGCACTCAAGCGTCATAATATCAGGCCTGCAACGGGGGTTATTTTGTTTTTTTGCCGGCTGTGTGTATGTTTGCATGATTGTGTTGAGTGTGGGCCCATTGAGTTGTGTTTGAGTTTATTACTGAGAGAGTAACTCAAATCTAAATATCTGGAGTGCTTAAATGTATTTTTGAGTGACCTAAAAAAGTATTTTGCAACTTAAAGGGTATTTTGTGTTGAAACTTAAAAGAGTAAACTCTTTGAAACTTGAGGATTCTAGTTAAACTGGAAAGGTATTTTCCTGCGACTCGAAGGGTTAATCTTGGCTAAATTTCATAACGGACAATGAACCAGATCCTTTGGTGATGCAAATGTTGTGATAAAAAAAGAAGACAACGAAGAATTTAATTAACTTTTTTTTCCAGGAAATGTCTACTAGTATTTTGTTGGATTACATTTAAAGCTGAAATAAATAATTGATTTATTATTTCTTAAAACAGTTTCGTGATATTTCCTTACATACCTCCCAGAGTTACAGGTGAGCATAGTGACTGCCTATCATTAAGTTTAGACTAAAAAATTTTATTAGAGTATCCTGAAAATTTAAAGCAAAGCAAAACAATCAAAATCATTATATTTTAAGGGGAGAGACAGACATATTATTTCAAGGGTTTTATTTCAGTTAGAAATTAGTTTCTTTACGAACTCAGGGCTCCTAGTCAGCTAGAAATCAGTAAACATCTAGGGAGGATGTGAGACTGTGAATTAGTTGAACTGGATCAGAGTAAGTTAATTTCCTTGGAGTTCTAGTGTTCGCCAGGGTTGCTGTTGAAGATAACACAAGAGATGGTCATAGCTGACATTGCATTCTGGACCCAAAGGAATGAAGAGAAGTTGGTCAAAAATAAAAATTTGCTTAACAGATGAGCCAAAAAATCCACAGAATAGATCCAGTGTACCATGCAGTCAAAAGCCAATTAAGTGAGCAGAGGCAATTAAGGAAGTGAATGAACCATCAGAGTTGTAGGTCTGTATACATGTAATGTTCCAACATTCTCCATGCTGAATGACTGGAACAGGCAGGAACTCTCCATTTTACTCCTTTATTTAACCAGAACATTACTCATTTGATCCACCTGATTCACCATGAGAAGAGGAAGTGCACACCTAACAGGATCTTCATTATCATCTCATTCAAGTCACAGCTCATATATGTGATTCTCCATAACATTTTGATGATGCCCCGTTATCATAAGGCAGATATACATTAACAGTAGATTGTGCTGTTTAGCCGTGCACTCAATACTGTATTGACAGCTCTCACTGTTTAGTCTAGTTACATACACCAGTTTTAGAAGAAAAAGACATTAGTTGTCACAGTTATCTAACTCAGTTTGCTGTATTTTATTTGGTTTTTTTTTGTTTATTTGTTTGTTGGTATGTTTTGCTTGTTTTTTTTCAATTACCCTTTGGTAAGGCCCTTAAAAGCAGCACCAGAAAAGTGCAGATGTCACCTAGCATTTCATAATCAAGTTCTCACTCGGATTCTGATCTCTTTCAGTAAAGGCAAGGATATGCATTTAGATTGTTTGGTTCATTATACTGAAGGTTAGAGTTCACAACTGGTCGGTCCAAGTTGTTCTGATTCGTTTCTATCTTGGTTCTGATGGTCTTGAGAGATCACTGAGAAAATTTCCTAAGATCTGGATTCAGATGGTCTCAATCATTTTTCCTCTGATTCAGTCACTGCTTGTAACTGTCACAATTATTATAAATGCTTTGTGTTGACTTATACAGATTGTTTGGTGATTATTATTTGGTGATTTGAATGATTTTACAGAGAGGTTAGGATTAATTAAAGTACTGTAATACATTATTGATTGAAGTTATTTGAAGGTGAGATTCTCAAAGCCCACAGAGCACTTTTTGACCTCTATCTTGTTGTGTTTGATACTCAGAGTAGTTACTCCAAAACTGCAATTTCTCATGCTTTAAACAAATGATGTGAACTCTAGCTTAATGATGTCTTGTTATGATGAACTTACATTGCTTGTCCTTTACAGAAACTGGAACTTTTCCTGCTGCAAAAGAAGAGAATCAACAGACCAAGAGAGACTTAGACAAAAAAGACACTGAGCAGGTGAGTTAATGCTCTGAGAACCTTAAAATTCTGATAGAGTTTGTACAAAAGTCTGGTCATAATGTTTCCAGGAGCTCTGAGAAATGTGTTATGTTTCATGGAGTTGTAGGATAACATATTTTCCATTTTCCAGAGCCTTTTGACCCACAAATTAATTCCTAAATTACAGAAACAAGTCAGATGTTATTGGGTTTTTGTAGGGTTTTTTTGCCCAGAGTTAAAAGGGTTACATGGAGGCTTTTACTCACCTAAGAAAGATTAAAGAGTTGACTGGTTTCCCCCTGGTTTGTTCTTTAAATAAGTGAACTTTTGGCACAAGTAAAATATCATTCAGAGAGCAGACAAGGTAGGTAACAAACCAGGCTCCAATACAAACAAACCAGAGTGTACACAAGCTATGGAGACTGGCTTGAAATTGACTGGCAAGACACAAGAGAAGAGCTTAAACTGAATGCCACATTTCACTGGTCAAATGATTCTGGCTACACACAAGTACATATCACAGTGGTGAGGAAAAACTTCCTTTTTACAGGCAGAAACCTCAATACAACGGGACCAGTAAAGATATGAACATGGGTTAGCTCTATTCCCCTCTCTCTCTGATTTCCATGAGCTTTCAGGTTAGACTAGGCTGGACCAGACCAGGCAAAGACCACACTGCTACCAAATAAATTTTCTGTCAGTGTTTCTTGATGACGTAGTAGTTAGTCTCTTGGAGCAGCAGGTCACAGTAGGGGATGTGGGAGCCTTAAGGCCTGTGTGTGTGGGTGAGTGTGTGAGGTTGGGCGGGATTACCTCAGCATGTCTTGTTTAGGTTGAGCTGCACGATGTAATGTCAAAGAAAAAAGAAAGAAAGTAAAAGGGAGGAATAAATACACAGGAAACAGCAGTACAGATGACTGAAGCAAAGAGAGACCACGAGTAAATGTTAAGGAGCTACTTAACACAGTAAGGTGCTTCATCAAGTGTCCAAATAGCACTACCGATAAAGAATCAGCATTTACACAGTATAAAAGAAACATAGTAATTAAACAATAAATAGCACAAAATACAAACTACTAACTAACTGCAGTGCAGATAAGACAGTGTCAGATAAACTTGTATTTATGGCCTTAGCATTACAAGATGTGTTTGATTAGGAAGTATAATTCAATGGTAAATAGACAGAACTAAAGGTGTAATTATTCTGTATCCGATGACAGTGCCTCAAACCTTGAGGCTTAGTGTCTCTCCGGATTCTGTCAATAAGTACAGACCTTCCTATTCTTTCAGATAAGATTACTTAAAGCAGTGTTATTTACCAATCATCTAGCAAATTGTGTATTGTATATTTTAGCACAATTTAGTTTTACATGGTACATGGTATCATGGTGCATGATAGGTACATGGTTATGCCTATCATCATTCTAGGCTAAAACTTAAAAAAAAAGTTCTCATCAGCTATCTATTACCAACATTGTCCTCACTGATGTTCAATTTTTAGTAAACAAAGTTGATTAGCTGTTGGCTTCACATCTGTGGTTTTGCAGGATGTGATAAAGCACACGTCAGCAAGCTTCTTGACCTATTTAGCCCATGATTTGAGTTCATGAGTTTCTATGATTGCATGTGAGTGACATTAACTTTGTACAAATTTAATTTTAATGTAGGTTACTTTATAGAATAAAAGTAAACTTAATTCATGTGTTCCTGAAGGGTAGTTGATTTTTGTTTGGGCAGAAGAAACACAAGAACAGAAGACATATGTTAAAAAACAAAACAAACAAAACAAAACAAAACAAAAAAAGCAAAAGAGTAAGCCTAGGGAGAAAGGGTAGGGAGAAGGGACCCTGAATAAAGTGATCTTACAGTCAAAACAGCAGAAATTAGCATCAACATAACACTGTCTTAGGCCAACAACATGTCAGATAAGTAGTACAATCCATAATAATTAAAATAGTAAGAATGATAACAAGATTAATAAGTATAATGCCCTCAGCCAAGAAAATAGCCTGAAAGTCTCACTAACTCCTCCTCCTGTCAGCATTCAAGAGTAGGATGGCTGTAGGAATGAATAAATCCCTAAATCTATTGCTCCGGATGGGAAGTAGTCTGACTGGGAGCAGGAGGACAAGAGCTGAAACTCAGAATGAAAGGGATGGGTGCTGTGGAAAAGGATGACTTTTGCTTTTCTTCCAACATGTTTGCTGAACAGATCAGATAATGAGCTCTGCAGTGTGCCTATATTTTTATTACTACTTTCACTATTTTGTAAAGTGAGTTCTAGGCCTTAATGCTACCGTTACCATATTGACAGAGCAAGGAAAAAGTTAAAACTGACACAATATAATATTTACAGAGAGGACCATAAGAGACTTATCAACGTGGAACTGAGACAGTTTCCAAAGGCAATGTAAATGTTGCTGGCCCTTCTAAGTTCAGTCTGCTATCAATTATGGTTCCAAGGTACTTGAAGCCCTCTATAGAGTCCATCATCTTTCCCTTTATGATAGTGCTCTAGGAGGTTGAGGGTTGATGCCTAAAGTCAATGCACATGCCCTTTTGTTTGTGATATTCAATTGTAAAAATACACTGTCGCACTTGTCAAAAAACTCATTAACGTCATGACCTTGGCTGTTCTCATCATTTTGTAGGAGACTGCAATAAAAAAGTCATCAGCAAATTGTCTTTTTTGGATCATGTTAAAAGCAGACGAGAAATTAATAAGAGCAACTCGGCACAAGGTGTCCTGCCTTGAAGATGGTTAAAAACAAGGTTAAGCAGGGTGGCAGTGGCATCTACAACCCCTTGACCAGCCTTGTATACAAATTGTAATGGGTCAAGCAGTTGGACAGTGTTGTTAAAAATTGTGTTTTTAAGCAATATCTTAAAAGACCTCAATACCAGGGAAGTCAGAGCAACTGGCCCCTAGTCATTCAGGATCATGGGGTGATTTGGCAACTGAGATGAGTATGGACTGCTTCCAGCTTAATGGCACCCTCTGCTGGTTGAGTGACATCTGAAAGATAAAATAAAAAATATTTTCTCTGCACAGGAGGAGAGCAGGTGGCTACAAATGTTTGGCCCTGGGCTTTTCCTAGCTTTAGTGCTTTTAAAGGAGTTGACAGAGCGTCATCAAAAAAATTGCTCCAGTGCAAAATAAACTATTTTTCAGTTTTAAAATGTCAACACTAAAACCATGAGTGCCAAACCTAAGTTTAAATTTATTAAGCTCTTGGCCCAGATGTTTGTCTGATTTAAAACCATTAAGAATGGTCTGTGTGCTCTTTTTTTTTCTTTTGTTCCAACATTTGCTCTTAGGCCATCCCAAGCAGGACCAAAATTATTGTTTCCAAGTTTTCTTTCTAACTTCTCTTTGTATTTTAGTTTTGACAATATAATTTATCTTTTCTCTGGGTCCTTTTGTTCCAGATTGCTGTGTACTGCTATCATACTGCTGCCTTAAAACAACAATACATTTTGACTTACATTTGTATTTGTGAATAGTGCAGAGAAGTCAAAATCTCATCATGAATGGTCATGTGTAATGATGGGTGAAGGCTTACATACTTCAAGCTGTCCACTTGTAATTAGATCATCTAAGATGCATGTTAATGCCAGATATAAACAGGGCCTAAGAGTAGAAGAATTGAAGGAGCAGTTGGAGTAGATTTTCCTTGACAGGCTTGAGACAGCAGACATGGAAGGTGGAGTGGTTGGGCAGAGCGCAGGGAAAATGAAAGTTGACTGCTGCAGGATTGATGACCTTCGAGCCAGGAAACTGGCCAGCAGACCAAAGAACCAAATTCCTTTATGCCCAAATGGAGAGGTAGGTCCTGTGTAGATAGCTAAACCCTTTGTCTGGAGTGTAGCTGGCACTCAGGGATCCTCTAGCTGTTGGTATTCCTCTACTGCAGGTTGGAAGTGTGATGGAGTGTGGGGCAGGCCTACAGTCAGGTATGATGATAGCCTTAAATGCCTGGACTGAAGGAATCCTGGCCTCTCATTCCTGGTCTAGCAAGATGAGAAACACTAGAATCCTTTCTCTGGGCCAGAAAGAAGGGTTGTGAGTTTCTGCACTTCTGCATCCATCACATCTGCACACTTTCATCATTAGATTGGGATGGAATTCCCTAGGACAGGTTGATAATGACTACCAAGAGGCTGCAAAACTCTAAGAGGAGGACTTAATTTACACAGACATGATATCAGTGGTGAGGCAGCAAGACATGTAAGAGCATATCATAAGCAGTGCCTTTTGCAGAGGGCAGTTTATGCATTGGAATTTATTCCTTGCATGGCGTGATTTTCCCTGGGTGAAAAGAAAAATCAAGGGGAGGGACCCCACTGGAGAGCAGGGGTGCACAAGTCAGTCCGATCACGCTTATTGGGACAGGTACTGGATGCAGGACCACACAGATTTACTCAAGGCCTTGAATAGGTAAGAAAGAACACCAGGTATGGCTTTCATAGTGTCAAAGAGACAAAGGTCAAAATAATTAATAAAGCCTGCTGGGAGTTCAGCCTTTTGGGGGAACAGATGTGTTCCAGTATTTTGTGGTCAACCCATATTTTTACAGCTGCTCTGCAGTCACTACTTCACTAGTGCCAGTTTTACCACCAGTGGGACCTGATTCTTAATGCCATGGGTTCTTCTGCAGGAGAACTTCTGCAACTTACACAGGTAAAAAAGCACAGGAGTAAAGCTTTTGTTCAGCAGCTGATGTGAGAGAAGACAACATTGACCTGGGAGTAAGAGGACATTTCCAGGCCAATGATATGGCTTTCCTTTAAGCAGATAGGGGGAAACATTAATGTTGCACTGGCACTGTCCCTCCCCTGTAGAGAGCTTGTTCCGGCTGAGCTGCATAGGATTTAGGCCTCAAAACAATCTGACAGAAGAACTGTTTCTTGCCTAAAGACATTATTTTAATGAACATTAAATTAAAGTGTCAATAATATTTCTAGGAAACAACAAAACAAACAAACCAAAAAAACACTTGCTGCCATTGCAGTCCAATTTTTTTAAGTTTGAAATTCAGTTTTGAGGGTGTACAAATTTTAATTCTGTATCATAGTAAATCCTGCCCTTGTATATAATGTATATTATTTGCATATACCGTATATGCGCATTTTCTACAGTGAGGCAATTCATTATATATTTTTTCTTGCCTTAATTTTAACCTGAGAATGACTTGTATGTAAATGTGTAATATGATGCTTTTATATATTTTTGCATACAAGTGTACGTTACCATCCTGACTGCTTTTTATTCTTTGCCATTCTTCATCTTAATTGTTAATTATTTCCTGTTTTTTTTTCTTAATTTTATGTCAAAATCCTTGTGTTTACACTTGGCTAATTAATCCAACCCTGGTATGCGCTTATTTGCAATTTCAACATGGACCTGAAATTCAGGTTTACCGTTATGAACCAGAGGCCAAACTTCTGGTGTAGGTGCATGTAATCACAAGATCAGCATTCACCCAATCATATGAGAACTTATCATGGTTTCAATCGTCCGCTCTTATTGCTTTCACTTTAAAAAGGAGCTCAACCTCAGATATGAATGTCTACTTTTTACTGCCTCCCTGTGGTGAGAGCAGTTATAACTACCTTAAGATACTACTTTAAGTTATGTTTCTCTGTTCTGTAACTAAGAAGTACCGTATTTTCCGCACTATAAGGCGCATCGGATTATAAGGCGCACCTTCAATGAATGGCCTATTTTAAAA
>JAQMCX010000227.1:0-13907 GCA_029814765.1 Acanthurus leucopareius | reverse complement strand
GAAGAACTGGGTTGCAGAACTGCTCAAAGCGGAAATGCAAATTTGATTGGCTGGTAGCGTCACGTGGGGCGCTGCGCCTGCTAGAAGCAGAGAAGCGCTATGCCTTAATATTACCCAGAAGATAAGGCAACAACAGACATGCATGCGCATAACTTTTAACCCGTTTGCATTGACAGGGGAAGGATAAATATTTTTCCAGGATAAGTTGACCGTTTCCAGGAAATTTGACCTTTTTTCTCATTTTCCATATGTTTTCTGTGACTGGAAAATTGGTCAATCATTTTCCAGGTTTTCCAGGTTTTCCAGGGCGCGTGGGAACCCTGTCCTTTTCCGACTTGAAATTATAGATTCCAGTGGAGGGGGAACTCAATCATAATAATGAGTTATAGAAACGGGTAATCAGTTTACTTGACTTTTCCTAGCCCTTTGCTCGAAATAGTTTGGAGAACTTTTTTATAAACTCAATCAAGGGATTTTTCTGACATTATAAATGGAAAATTATTCAGGTGTGCCAAGTTATTTATGTGTAATGGCATGATGACGCTTTTGGTCTAACTGATTCAGTGACCTGAAAAGGAATGGGTTTATTTTATCCAGGATTGTTGGGATAGTGGACTGCAGCTTCATCATAGAGATGGATGTCATCAGCACAAAGAGAGATCATGTTGGATGTTTCATTAGTGGTATAGCTGTGTATCTGACATCTATTACTTTGAGCTAGAGGTTCTATAGCCAATGCAGGAATTAAAGGGGACAGCCTTGTCTTGCCCCTCTAAATAATCTGCAGTGGGAGGATATTGACTGTTTTTTGAGAAAATGAGCTTCAGGGTTTTGATAGATGAGTTTGATCGCTAATAGGATTTTAATACCAAATTTAAATCCACTAAAAACTTTAAATAAACATTGCCATTCAAAAATGGTCAAACATCTTGGCATCTAGCAAGAGTGTAGAGACAGAGCACAATGTGCCACACTCTGAAAGCCCTCCCAATGTAGGGGAAAACAATTGGCGACACAACATAGAAACATAGTCCTGTAGCTAGTAAAAAACATTAGATTTTAACATGTCAAAGGAGTATTTTAGAACAAGATGATGGCACACCACACCTCTATATTAAGTTTAGAGTTCAAAGTACCGCAATCTTTGTTATTGGTCTCGGCAGGTCACATTTGTCCAGAAAGTCATTAATAGTGGCAGAATCTGCAATTTTCTTTGAAGTATACAGACTGGTATAGAATCTAAGAAACTTGTCATTTATCACTATGGGTTTAGTAACTATTGTTTAATAGCAAGTTTTTAACGTGAATTGTTCTGTTCCCTTCCATTTTTCTGAGTTGTCTAGCTGGTAACTTTTGCAGCTTTGTCTAGCATAGAGGAGAGCTGTGCTTTACTTTTCTGATATAACTTTTTTTGTAATCATATTTCAGTGTTACATTATTGTGGAGGGGGATTGTACATTTTCTTTTTGGTAACAATTTCATCAAGGACCAGGGGACTAAGGGTGCAAGGACCCTATCGAAATTGGTCTATCTATTATTATTTCGTTTTGGTGACTTAATGACAAACAAAATTGTTTTTGGAGATGAAGGAATCAGTGTAATCTCACCAAAGTTGCCACACTTGTCACACATGTTAAACATATCTGACATAGATTACAGTAGTGGGTGGGGCCTAACTGCTGTATAACTCCCCCTACAGAATTTCAACAAAACAGCCCAAGCAGCCCATTTGACATAGAGTTGAGAAATTTAAAAGCCTCTTGAAGCCATGACCTAAACCCAACAGGAAGTCAACCATTTTGAATTTACTGTGCATTTTTTGAACATTTTTGGCGATTTCAACATGTTTTATTTTAATGAACTTCTCCTAGAGATTTAATCAGACCCACTTGAAATTTGATGTATACTCTCTTAAGACCTTTGTGTTGAAAGTTGTCAAAAGCTGTTGTTTGTTTTCAACTGTGTGGCCATGGTTTGGCGTCCATTTTGAGCAATGCGCCATGAAACAAAAAATGCATATAACTTCAATGTAAATTGTTCGATACACACCAAATTTCAGGAGTGTTGAGAGTCCCAGCTTAAACCCAACAACATGTCAATGATATGTCATAATTAGAGCGCCACCTACTGGTCACATGAAATGACATGTTGTACACTTAAGTAAACCTCTCCTAGCAGGTTGATCAATCAAATCTGACCTCAGATTTGAAGAGATAAATCAAAACATAATGATGATCACATGTTGCTGTTCCTGTTGTAATACATCAAATGGCATAACGGTGGCAGCGTAGCAAAGTTTCACGTTTGCAAAGAGGAAGGACATGGTTGTAACTTCCTCGTTTCTTGTCAAATCTGACCCAAATTTCAAATGCTGATTAATAATTGCATTCTCAGAAAAGTGATGTACCAACTAGGAGTCACACACACATGGTGCCTCCTGGTGGCTATTAAGGGTAAACACTGTATAACAATCAGAATATAATTTACACCCAATTCTGCTGTAACCCCTCCAGTCACCCAGAGCTGCCCAACCTCTCTGACCTCATTTACATGCACACAATATTCCTGTTATTGATCAGGGTATTAGGGTGTTCCAGTAGGGTTTTCACTCTTGTAAACACCATACCCCTGTAAGCATTCTCCAGTTAAGCCCTAATTACAAGCATACACCTCACCCTTGAAAGTAGAGGGGAATGCTCTTGTGCAAAGTTAAGGGGAAAGGTAAAAGATCGTCATTCCTTGGTTGTCCTTGTTGTGTCCTTACAGATGTTAAAGTCAACCTGCAATTTGATCATGCATGAAAGGACATGATGCAGCCCACTATGCTTTTTTAATTTTTTTAAATAAGTTTATTTTTTAACTTTCCCCAAAAATCCTTTTTTTTTTTTTTTCCATTTTCCAATTATTTGCCACCTCATCTTGGTCTGGGGGATTTTGTGTCCCTATGGTCCTGGGAGTTGTGCTGTTGGGGGCTTAAGCTTCCGGTATTGCAACTATGCCTCAAGGGAGGGGGCACACAAAAAGTGGTTGAAAGGCTATTTAATTGTCCTCAAATGGGATGATAAACCTTGCTTGAAATGGGAAACTAGGATCCCCTTTCTGAGGCCAGACCTGAGAGGAGAGCTCACCGCAGAGCATCTGGTGACTAAGCCTATATCCATGGGGCTCGGTCAGGGACAACCAAACCAACAACGTGAAGCCACCATCCTGTGGGCTCACCATCTGGATAGACATACACAGAAGTTGGTTAGAATGTGTGCAGGGTGGCAAACAGAGGTGGGGACTTGGGCATCCTGATTTCTGAGGTCACAAAGTGGCCGGAGGGACATGGAATGTAACCTCTCTGGTAGGAAAAGAACTGGAGTTGGTACAAGATGTGGAGTGATAACAAGTCAGACATAGTTGAGGTCACTTTTACACACAGCTCCAGTTCTGTAACCAAAGTCCTGGAGAGGGGCTGTACTCTTTCCTTTTCTGGAGTTGCCCAAGATGAGAGGCACCAAACAGGCATGGGGATGACCATAAGCCCTGGCAAAGTAACCTTGTATTGGAGTTCTCACTGAAAACCAAGAGGGTTGCCTTTATGCAACTGCATGTTGCCAGGGGGAAATAGTCTTTTTGTGCTTATGCCCCAAGCAGCAGTTCACAATGCCTGCTGTTCTTTGAGTCCCTGGTCCATTTGCTGGAAGGGGTACCATCTGGGAACTCCATTGTTATCCAGGGGGACTTCAAAGCTTACATGGCCAACGATGGAGAAAGTGGTGTGCCTGCTCTAAACGAGGACAGTACTTTGTTATTAGATTTTTGAAGTAGTCATGGATTGACCATAACAAACACCATGTTTGAGTGGCTCATAAGTGAGCCCGTTGCCAGAATGCTACAGGCTAAAGGGTGGTTGACTTTGTGGTCATATCAGTAGATCTGCAGCCGTATGTCTTGGTCATTCAAGTGAAGAGAGAAGCGGAGCTGTTAACTGATCACCTGATTACTGGAGGTGAGTTGGATTAGATGATAGGGGTAACTAATAGATGGATTTGATGGGCTTACTTTTTGTTTTAATTACTTGTATTTACTCTGACATATCTGATTTGACATATGCTAGTGCATTATTTGTTTTGAACTGTTATGCAAAAGGCATGATAGACTTTCAGTTTAAAGTCTTTATTTTTGAGTGATGAACTTTATTACTGGTGACCTATATTTTTACTGACATCTGATTTTACAGGTTGTCAAAGCATTTAATTTATTTTGATTTTGAATTCTTATTCAAAATGTTTGATTGGCTTTATTTGTTCTGTGTTGTCCTCCAACATTTACTTTTCCTTATTGAGCAGTGTGCACAAAAGTCTACCTTATTCTGCAGTCTGTCTGTTTTATCTGCAGGCAAGGAGCTTTTATTTTTGTACTTATTGAGTAATGCACTTCACTCTTTGATTTGACAGATTGTCAGAGCATTTCATTTGAGGAAAATAATATTTTTTTATTTAAAGAGTCAGAACTGTTTCTGTTTTTGTTGTTAACAGAAGGGATGTCAGTTATATTTGGTTAAGTCAGGGCTGTAGTGTTAAATTCATCTTTACTCAATTAATCTTATCCTTTTATACCCTCAGGTGAAAATTATTTTTTATCGGTTTTCATATCAGTATTGGCCACAAGAATTATTTGTTATTGATATCGATTTGAAAAAAAATTAAACTGGAGTCACTGCTTCTTCATGTTGAAAAGAGCCAGTTAAGATGAAGCTTGTATCTGAATAGGATGGCTCCATGGCGCCCCTCTTAAAAGTTTTCCCTTGTGTGTAAGGTCAGAGTATTGAGGGACAATCGAACAAAATCTGAACATAATATCAATAAAACTGGCAGTCAAACTGCTATACAGCACTCTTGAGTAAAGATAGGGAAAAAGCTCCATAAGCCCACGATGTCAACACTGACTAACACATATAAACCTTTAAGGTTTTTACTAGCTGAAATAGGTTGATAAAAAATGCATTGAAAAAACCATAGAAGCATCACTTATTGTTTTTTTTTACCAATTTGCCTTTTTTAAATGTAATTTTTTCATAATATTGTGAAAGTGGCCACATCAACCGGGGAAATAATCCAAACTGCAGACACCACAGCTTAAAGGAGCGGTGATAGCTGGCATTAGGGGATTGACTCTGGGACGCCAGTGATTACAAGCAGACCCTAGTCAGCTCAGATCGGCAGTCTCTCCTCCAACACTCTAGTGCTCAACACCGGAGCCCCCCAGGGCTGTGTGTTCAGCCCCCTCTTTTTCACGCTGTACACCCATGACTGCAACCCCGGACATGGGGAGAACTCTACTGTGAAGTTTGCGGATGACACCACCATCATCGGCCGGATTTCTAACGATGAGTTTTCATATCGGGAGGAAATCAACCATCTTGCAGAATGTTGCACAGAAAACAACTTACTGCTCAACGTCTGCAAAACCAAAGAGCCGATTGTTGATTTTAGAAACAAGGAGGCAAAGACACACAACCCTGTCTACATTAGTGGAGCTGAGGTGGAGCAAGTGAGCAGTTTTAAGTTCCTGGGAATCAACATAACAGAGAACCTGTCATGGACTTCACATATCTCTGCTCTGGTGAAAAAAGCTCAGAAACGGCTGTACTTCTTAAGGAAACTTAAGAAAGAAAAATTCCCACGCCAAGTTCTTCTCAGCTTCTACAAAGGAGTGATTGAAAGCATTCTGACTGGAAACATCACAAACTGGCATGGGATGTGCTCAACCCAGGACAGGAAGTCTCTTCAACAAGTGATTAAAACTGCCCAAAACATCATTGGAACCCATCTACCATGCATCAGTAATATAGGGGAGGTGAGGTGCCTGCGCAGAGGCAAAAGGATACTAAAAGACAACACCTCCACAGCCTGTTCACTCTCCTGCCGTCAGGCAAAAGATACAGAAGTCTCTGCTGCTGTACCACCTGACTACAGAGCAGCTTCTTCTCTCAGGCTGTGAGACTACTTAAAGCACCATCTGCACTCCTCCATGTTTAATAATTTTATCTTTTTTTATACAATTAATTAATCAATCAAGAGAGAACCACATTTTAATTTCATTATACAACTTGTTGTATAATGACAAATGAACTTCCTTGTATCCTTGTATCCTTATAACAGATGAAAAACATGGAGTGGCTTTGACTGAAACCATCATTTGAAACATGAAAAGGTCACTTTTGGCAAGGAGATTATTTTACTTAATTAAACAATTTACCTGATGAGCAGATTAGAATGTGTCTGATTTTGCTTGATTGCCAGTGCCCTACCTGTTTAACAATGGTTGATATTGTATTGAAATTTCACAGCAAAGACATTTTGGCTTGTAGCACCAGCAAGCCAAATTTTCTACATGAACAATGAAACCTGTCCTGTGCAAAATGTAAGTGCTGTGCATATTCATGTTCCCAGGATGATCCTATTATTTATGGTTACCCTGTAACACTTCTAGTGGTGCTATTTTAAAGCCCAAATCTCTACTTGTATGGAAGAATAAAATGTACATAATGTATGTAAATTTCAACTGTACATTCTTTCTCTTCAGAGATGAACTGTTTCCACTGTAAACACTCTAGGATTTGTGTTAATTGTATTCTTTAAATTCCAAATCCAATATTGCATTAATTAAACCCAAAGCTCTCTCTATTTGCAAGCAACTTGATTTATAAATGTAAAATATTCAAACATGTAATTAAAATAAATAATTACATTTTTTAGTCCCTGTTTTATGTTTGTTTTGTTTTGTTTTTTTAAACAGAGAAAGGTTACACTGATGAATGTTTGTGTGTGTGTATCACAGTGTGTGTGTTTGTGCATACATGAAGGCACACAATGACAAGCTTTAACGCTGCTGATGCAGCAGCAGTTGGTTTAGCCAAAATGACTTATACTGCTGAAGGCTTTAATTGCAGGTTATTTTGTTCTTACACATATAGATGAGCTGTTTGTGATAGTGTGTGCACTTTTTGTCATGTTTAAGTCTCCTGTTGTGCAAATATATACTGTTCCTATACAACTGTGTGTGAGAGCCCAGAGTGTGCCAATTGTTTGTGCAGTAGTGTATAATGTTATTGCTGTTATAAATCAAGCCCTCGAACTGGTCAGGAGCTATTACGACAGCAGGAGATCATGCCTCAGGCTGCCACTAATTGGCCACCAACCGCATAGCTCAATGCACTGTAAGTCATAGCTAAGAGTCACACCATAGCATTAACAGGTGTTATTGTGTTACAAAAGTGGTGTTTTCACTTTTTATTTTTAATGTGTGTTGTGTATCCTTGTTTTACTAGTGTAAGTACATGTTTTGCACATCTATTTGATTTTGTGTGCTATTCAGATTAGTTAAAGGTGATTTCAAACTCATTACATGATGAAAATTAATCTTTATTTCTTAGGTCTTTTTCTTTTCACAGAGCAGGGTTGGAAATAACAAAATTTACCATGTAAAAATTAATGAATGTCCTCTCTAAATTTGAAAAGGGCTTTTGAAGTAGTGTTTTTTAGAGACATTATTCATTATAGTATAATTGAAATATCTGAAAAGTATTGCAACAAATTCAAATGCTCAGCTGTCAAATCAGTCAAATTTATCTTCCATTTTGTTTGCTGTGTGCTTTGTCTCTTCTCAGCAAATGAGTAAAACTTAAAAAACAAGTCTAGGGGGAAGTAGAGACAGTGCAAGACTACAACTGTGCATAAAGAGCACAAAAAGAACATTAAGTTTTTTTTTTTTTAATTTAGTGTGGGTGGTGAGGGACAACCAGCATTAAGGTGCATTAAACTCACAAACTACAACAAAGTGAGAACAAAAAAGATTATTTCAAGTTTTTACAATGTGTGGCCTTGCATTGGCTGATTTAAGATGTTTTTTTTTCTTATTATTACTTACCACTTCTGCAGATATTTGGAGGTACTAGGATTTAGTGCTTTGGCTGCAGCTAGCAGTTACATTGGCTCTATAATTTCATTCTTGACCTTGAAAACACTTGACGGCATAATTATCTGTTTAGTAGTTGTCCAGGACTTTTCAAACTGAAAAAAAAAACCCTGACGGTTTCTTAAATGGACTAAAATGATTATGTTAATTATTCATTCATATAATTAGCCAAAAGTTTCAAAAAGTGACATCTGCCTTACATAATTATCTCAAGCCAGATACTCCTCTGGTAATTTGTTCAACAAATATCTTGCAACCAAATCATATTAGTATTAAAAACAAATAAATATTATTTTTTAAAAAAAGGGACCATTCATTTTAGAGGATAGATCCAGACAATGTGTAGCATTTTATAGAATAAATTAACTGTTAGGATTACCAGTGATTGGATGACTTAATAGTCAAAACTGTTGGTTTATGTCCCTTGGCCAAAAAACGAAGAGTAAACCTAAAGAAGTAAATATCATCTAGTCTTTACAAAACACAAAGGTTCTTTGCTCCTCTTAAATACTACTGAAATTCTAAGTCTGCGTAAAGGGCATTGGCAATCATTTCTGACCTTGCACATGATTTTCCTTTAGCTAAAGCAAACCAAACTGCTTTTTTGATTGCCAGTTAGCTGAGCAAACTAAATAATGTGTGACATTTGCAGTTGAAAAATCTTGCAATTTCTCAAAACCCAAAAAGATGGCCTGCTTACTCAGTTTACAAACTAATGAATACACTTTTAATTTACTGCCCCCCTTGGTTTTTTTTACTGTTATTAAAAAAATGTATTTGTAGGATATTTTAAAGTGTTTATAAAGAGCTTTTTAAATGTAATGTAATACTTTTTACAAACTGTTGCAGAGATAGAAATAGTTGCAAACCAGCTCCCCTCAAGTTGCAAAAGAACAGAGAGTATATTGAGACACAAAGCCTTAAAGAGAAACTACATTTTAATGTTTTATTTCCTGGGCTGAGAAAGGGATATATATCCATGATCTAATTACTTATGTACTGCCATTTTAATCACTTAACAAAAGGCCATTCTAACCTTTCTTATAGAGCAGTTAATAAACTCTAATCAATCATGTTCAATGCCTTCATTAAGCATTGATGAATGTTTAAACTGTGATACACCTCAAGGCTCTGCTGTTTTTTTCTCATCCTTATGACTGACCTATGTGTGCATGCATATGTGTGTGTTTGTCTGTGCATAATGAGTCTAGAGCAATGCCTCCAGTCAATTAGTTTTTTAATGATTAAATCAATATGCCCTCCGTAAGGACCATCATTACCTTTTAGGCAATTTATGATATCACTGTGTGTGCATGTGTTTGAGTGTGTCACTCATAATCTTTTATGTTTACTGGGTGTGAATGTGTGTCCATAGTGTATACAAAGATAGCAAAATGTAGCAAATCCATGACACTGTCTCAATATTAATCAGCAAAGGAAAAATACCTTATTTGGAGTACTGTAGAAGATCCTCATAGAAGATCTACAGGAAGATCTTCATAGAAGATCTACAGTAGATAACTACAGATATCTACAGTATCTGTAGTTATACTGTACGATAAGTCAATATCAAGTCAAACTATCCTTTATTTTCAATGTGCTCTTCAGTAATGTGCTGTGAAACATATGTCTATTTTTGACACTGCTGTATTACTGTTATCATAGTTCCAGAATCATCCAAAATTAAAAATTCTGCTGCATAGTCATGATTGCTTCCTTATTAATTTTGTCCTTATTAGTCTTTGACTTATAACTCATAATTCAGTAACAAAACCAAGCTAAAACTGCAATCACTGAACAATTGAACGGGCCCTCACACCCTTGTACCTGTCAAGGAGGACTGCAGTCATCCTAGAAAACAGAGTGTCTGTGCATTACATTCCTGTACATAGAGAGTTGTGCATGCATGAACATGCAATGGAAATCATATCATGATTGTCAAACAAGGTAATTGTTTAACAGTGGTGTCCAGCAGGGGTCCAAATATATATGAACTCCTGTTTCCAGCGTCGCTTTCCTAAGAATGTAATTCTTAATCATCATATGAAATTTGGGGCAGATGTGATAAGAAAGAAAGAGGGAACAACAATTGTGGGGGTTTCCAACAATTTCCTTTGTTTTGGTTAAATATGAAACTTCACCGTACCGCCATGGCTACTCCACATGATGTGTAAGGACAGGAGTCGCAACATATCATCATCAAGAGGTTTAGACTTATCTGACCAAATCTGAGTTGGATTTGATGAGAATCTAATACATTGTCATTGCTTATTGCCAGTAGGCAGCACTCTAACTATGACAAAGTACTGACATGGTGTTGGGCTCAGGCCGGGACTCTTAATAGACATATGAAGTTTGGTACATGTGGGATGTTATGTCGTGAAGTTAAATGCATTTAATTTTCCATGCTAACACTAAAAAATGGCGGCCATTGCACGACCACACTTAGACTGAAAATCAAAGCTTTTAATATTTTTTTTTAACACAACTGGCCAATTACAGAGTAAAGCACCTTAAACATGGCAAAACTTACTGCTTCTGAAATTGAAGTGGGGTTGCAGATAGTCAGTACTAATCCATCCTTAAGCTTCAGTTTTGAATCAGATCCTGCTTTGTACTGGCCCTCGTTGATGAAGCAGTCCGAAGTAAAATGGTTAGTACAAATATGCAACACTTTTACTATGTGCTGTGGGGACATTTCTGTCAAAAATAGAATGAATCCACAGGCCTTTCACTAGGTCAGATAGTGGTGGTAGATGAGGATTTTTGTGCTCATTCACAGTCAACAACAGAGCAATTCATATGCCCATACTTAAAACATCTTGGTTTATCTACTAGAGCCTATTAGCAAGGAAAACAACGGCTACTGTGGGGTGCACACAGTAGGATTCAGGGGGCGCCACAAACACCCAGCAATGGGAGTATCACCTAGGAAGAGGTGTGGCTTCGCCCTTTTGGGCATCCTAAGGGGTGTAAGGGGAGCAAAATATGGAGCAAAAACGAAATGGAGTGTCTAGGCACACATTTTCTGAAAAGTGGAGCAAGTAAGACAGGGAGGGGATGCACTTTGTTTTTTTACAAAACCCAATTCCAAAAAAGATGGGACGCTGTTAAATGTAAACAAGAACAGAATACAATGATTTGCAATTCCTTTCTGGTTTATATTTAATTGAATGTAGTACAAAGGCAAGGTATTTAATGTTTAAACTGATAAACTGCATTGTTTTTTGGAAATATACTCTCATTCTGATTTTGATGCCTGCAACCCATTTCAAAGTTGGGACAGGGGCATGTTTACCACCCTGCTACATCACCCTTCCTTTAAAAACACTCAGTAAGTGTTTGGGAACTGAAGACACTAATTGTTGAAGCTTTGAGAGCGGAATTCTTCCCCAATTTTGCTTGATATACAACTTCAGTTGCTCAATAGTCCAGGGTCACCAATGTGGTATTTTGTGCTTCATAATGCACCACACATTCTCGATGGGAGATCGGTCTGGACTGTAGGCCAGTCTTGTGCCTGCACTCTTTACTACAAAGCCACACTGTTGTAATACATGTGGAATGTAGCTTTGCATTTTCTTGCTAAAATAAGCAGGGATGTCCCTAAAAAAGACGTCATCTGGATGGCAGCATATGCTGCTCCAAAACCTTTATGTACCTTTCAGTATTAATGGTGCCTTTACAAATGTTCAAGTTACCCATATCATGGGCACTAACACAACCCCATACCATACCAGATGCTGTCTTCTGAACTTTGTGCTGATAACAATCTGGATGGTCCTTTTCCCTTTTAGCCCGAAGGACACAACACCCATGATTTCTAAAAACAATTTGAAATGTGGACATTCCACAACTTTTCCTAAGTATGTGTGTTGTATGTTTCCGAAAGCCGAAAAGGTCCAACAGTAAAACAAACAAAATTCTGAGCATTTATACCTTGGACAGCCAACGCCATGACAGACCGAGAGAAATCCACCTGGGAATCGTTGCGAAAGTCCCATTTCATCAGCCAAAGCTGCAGGTTCTGACCAAGCTCCTCTCTGCAGCCTCCGCAACTCAAAGTAGGAACGAACTGTCTCCTTTGTTATGAATGGGTTGATGTCAAAACAATAAGTGAATCATAATAATTTTTAGTAATTCCATTTCCAAATTTCACTTCTTCAGTTAGAGTTATTCATTAATAATTTAATAATTAAACTTCCAAATTTCTAAACTTCGTTTAGCGCTAATCATATGCGTCTATATTACCTCTTCCACCATTTCCCATTCATCATTACATTTCACTACCATCATTTGTATTATTTTTAATCTTAGTTCCACTTAGAATTGATCTTTTAATATACATTTTTAAATAGACCCAATTGTTGTCTTGTATGCTTCTTTGGAGTTGAGAACGGAGATCAATTTAATTCAGAATTCAGATCTTTCAGATAGCCCATTTGACTGATGCAAAATCATCGACTTGATTAAATTACAAGTTGAGTTATTAGTAATTAATAAGTCATATATTAGTCATCTAATCAATTAATTTGATTGACTAATTTTCCTCCTCAGAAGTGGTGCCCCAAATGAGTGAAAATTCATCATAAATTCATCAAGTCCACCGTCCACTACAACTGCATTGAAAGTTAGGCAACATCTCATCATATCAATGTTTCTCTTTTATTCTGCAGTGTTTTTTATTTTTTACATTATATAACCAACAACACAGTAGGCTAATAGTTCTACGTTAATCATTGCAGAGAGTATTTTAGCCAATTATCCATAACTATCCATTCAAGAGAGGGGACGACACAGTAACACAATGCACACCATTAAAAAGGCCAATGAGTATTTTAAATTGACATGAGACATTGAACAGGTAGCCAATCCTGCTCTATGCTCTTACTTTTTTGTTTACTTATCATAATTATTTGTAACTTCATCAAAAAAATACATTATTGGTGTGCATGTGAGCCCAGACAATGAAATTACTACTGATGGTCTGAAAGACCGTCGCAGTGCATGGTGGGGGTGCTAGAATGCTGTCGGCCCCAGTATTAATCCTGCAAAAATTTTTAGCTTTTCTAGATGAGTAACAGCGTATACAAAGTGCAGACCTTGATTATATTTTGGATAGAGGGCATGCAATGTATGCACTTATTCAGAGTAAGCTAAATGTTTTTGGATGGCAGGGGCACTCACATTTGAATACTGATCAAATTTCTGAAATTGTTTATGACTGCACACAGCGACACATAAGGTCGAAGATATATCAACTTATGGTTTGTTTGCAGCTTTTGCAGCAGAATATGAATACTTCAACCTGTCTAATCAACTGCAGTGCTTGGAGGTGAACCACATTTCGTTAATCATGATTTTTTTTGTGCATCCCTGTTTTTTGAGACCAGCATGGAGGGTAATGTTTCTTTGGCCCACATTGTTAATGTCCTGGTGGCTTAACCCTTTGGCCAGGTGAAAATAGCATAGCAGTGACGTTTCATGTTGTTTCTTACACATTTTTGTGATCTGACAGCAAAGCTGGTTACATGGTTCACTAGCATTAGGCACTAACCTTGATGCTCAGTATGAGCTAATTCCAGTGCTTCCTCACACCGTATGTGATCCCAATGAAGGAAACACTTTCGCACAAGCAGACTTAAAAACATAAATTTCAGTTTGACAAATGATAGTGCACAAAGCAAACACTTTATCTTGTGATATGCAAACCAATTTTGACATGTCTTCGTCTTCAAAAAAGCATTACAGTCAACACAGTTGCTTCAAACAGAGGCAAAAGACTTGTATAACTAGTCATTAAAGTCAAGACAGTTGCTTTTAACAGAGGCTGAAGATGCAGATGACAAACGTTGCAGTCAAGACAGAGGGCTCTAATTTCGTGGCGCAGCGCAGGTGGCGCAGGGTGGCGGACCCCGCGCAGTGGTAATTTCGTCCAGCGC
>JAQMCX010000226.1:0-13923 GCA_029814765.1 Acanthurus leucopareius | reverse complement strand
CCCCCCCCCCCCCCCCCCCCCCCCCCCCCCCCCCCCCCCCCCGCGCCCCCCCCCACCCCCCCCCCGCCCCCCCCCCCCGCCCCCCCCCCCCCCCCGCGCCGGCCCCGGGTCAAAAGTTCAGGGGGGTCGTAAAACTGTCACGTTGACGAAAGGGTGTCTATATACTCTCTTATATTCAACACCACCACTCTGATATATTAATTTAGTTAGTTACTTGAGTTAACTTTCTGAGACATTTTTTATCATTATTTTAATGCTGGTTTATGGTTTTTCTAATAGCCTAGCCTACTTTAAACTATTTTTACTCACTCACCTTTTCTTCTTCTTCAGCAGCAGCACACTGCACTCAGGATGAAGATGAGCTGTTGATTTTGCAATAAATGCCTGTTTTCTTTTGACTGTCATGAATTTGTTTTTCACAATTAACTGTCTGGAAACATTACAGCCAAGAAGTATGGTTTATTTGTGCTACGTGCATGTAATTATCAATTTGACGGATCACATTTTACTATCTGAAAATAATAATTATAAATAAAAGCAGGAAAGGACTTTGACAAAAAATGCTTTTAGTGTACAGGGTCTTCTCAAAATCTATGGAGGGTTTGGGTGCTAGGACTAAAGTGGAAAGGAAATTACTGTGAAAGTGGGATGTTTTTCCCTCTGTGCCATAGTCAGGGAGTAGCCATGGTCAAGCTGAGGGTAATAAAATATTATTGATGAAAGTAGGCCTACTATAAGAACAACAATGTGAATACAAGGCTACTACTACTACAACTACTTCTACTAATAATTAGCATAATAATAACTACAATTATTGGCTTAAGCATTGGCTTTTCAAGTAGAAGATTTCTTTATAGCCTATATTGAATTAAAGTAAGAAAGACAACATCTCTTAAGCTATGTAGGCTAATGTCACCGCTAATAGTAAAAGTCTTGCGATCGTTTAGAGCATGCAGCCTGATTTAGTTGTCAATATATCAAATAAAGAAGACGTGTAAAAAAAAAGCCATTAAATTCAGTTTGTCACTCTATAATCCTAATTTAACATCTGTATATCAGTTACTCTCACCTAGCTTGACCTAGAATACCTGCTCCTTCATTAGCTCGACCAAGAATGTGCACTCAGCATACCGCAGCGTACACTTTAAAATTCATTTTTACAAGCTTTAACAAAGTCCTACAGATTTTTAACTTTCATCTCTTTAAAATAGACAATAAATAGAACAAAACCCGACCCTGCTCACAGCTGTAGGATTCCTCTCAGCAGTTTTACAGACCTTTTTTTTTTTTTTTATCATTGTGGCCTATGGGAAAAATGCTTTCGGGCCACAGGGGATTTTTTTGTTGCAATACCACAAGAGGCCACTGGTGGAAATGGAAGCAAACCCCACCAGTGGCACCTTATCCAGTTCTCATAATACATCCACGACTTGTATGTGCTCACCAATAACCAATTGAAACGTAGATTCTGTACCTGCACAAGAGGTCAACCCTCCATACCAGCAGGGGACGGTAGTCTGTATTTGTCATTCTAAAATATTTTTGTTGCAATCACTTGGTGAGTGCAACAAAACAGCTCCTGCTGCTTCCTGCTTTATTTGCTTTTAAATCATTATATTAAATCATTCTACTTCTTTCCACAAGTCTTTGATATGATTTTATTCTTTTTCTTTTAAGTGAACCAAGACTTTTTGATTCATTTTATGCTTTTTCATCATTCATCACTTCGTTCATTCATTTTGACACCGAGCCACTCAGCCACAGACTCATAATGCCTTTAACTCCAGCAAAATCTACCAGCTGCAAGGACTGCCAGTCACTGGCTGAAAAGGTAAAGCAGCTTGAAGAAAAGATTGAAAGACTACACAAAATACGGGAAAGTGAGCAGTTTATTGACTCTGTTGAATGTGTTCCAATCTGGATTTAGGTCAAATCATAGCACAGTGTCAAGTTTTCTATGGTTTCCATGCAATCCCCACTTGAAAGGGATGAGTCATCTACTCAGAGGTGTCGGAAGTGGATTCACTCAATGAACAAGCGGCTTGTCCTTCTTTGCATCTTTTATTTTCAGGTGCGATTTTTAGGTGCAGTTTTGCCATTTGACTTTAGGTGAAAAACCTTTCAAAAAAAAAAAAAGAAGAAACACATTTAAATTCTGTACAAAAATCACAAATCCTATACTATCACAAATTACTGCAATAGAGAATAAGCATGCAAATATCAATAAATTTGTGAAACTCAACCCACTTACAATTGATTGCAAATTAAGCTTTAACATAATACCAGGTAAGTATGAATCAGACAGGTATGAACCAGGTAAGTATGACTTGAGACTGACTTTGACTTTCCATATATTTATTGTTGTTTTATATTTATATATTATATTATTATATATTTATTTTTGTAAAATGTCTTCTTAAATTATTAATTAATTCAGAATTTGCTGTGAAATTTGGTATAGTTGTTAACCTTAAATGTATTTAACATGAATTGTATTTACCATGAATTTTACTGATTGTCTTAACAAGACACATGAATTACTTTTTTAACCTTAACCACAATACACATGAATTAATTTTTAATTTTAATTCTCTCTCCTTTGGCCCTTCAGCCGTGCTGTTTTTCCTAAAAAAATTTGTTCATACTTGGCATAAGTATGCATGAGAAAGGAAAGTAGGCGGACCTTTATTATGTCAACTGTTGCCATGGTGAATGGTTTTATTGGGACTCCATTAATGTGGTCTTTTTATAGTCATGGTGCACTCACCTAACTCAGAGTGAACTCACTCAGAGTTAACTAAACTTATTCAAATCAGCTGTATTAAGACTGGACTCACTCAGAGTTTTCAATCTGAGGGTAAGTCAACTCAGAGTTCAAGGTTGGACTCAGAGTTTGTTGAACCTTCTTTGTGAAACAGGCCCTTGTTGTGTAAGCCATAGGAAATAGTGGAAATTCTTAGAGCTAAAAATGAAAATAAGGGGGCAAATTGTCATATGGAGATGGTTAAGACTGTAGTCATATGAATCTTGAAGAATGCACAGCCAGGTCACACCCTTCACTTACTACTAACAGGAAAATTCACAGAAAAGTTCTTTGTTGCAGCAGCTACATCCAAATCAGAGCAATTGGTGGGTAGTAGAGCAATTAAAAACAGACGGTTGCTTCAATGTGTTCACAAGCTTAGCAAAATCTAAAGGGCCATTTCTGGTAAAAGACAACACCATCTTAGGAGACAATTATTTAAAAAGGCAAAACTCACAAACTACAGTATGGTACATGGCTACTGTGACCTCAAAATGAGTAGGACCACAGTAAGATTTAACCTTCCAAAATTGAATTAGTTCACCCAGTCCAAGAACACCTTTCTTTTAAATTCTACAAAAACACCCACAATGCAATTTTTTAGATATTATGCTCACAAGTGACCTTGACCTCCAAAATGTGGTAAGTGAATCCTTAAGTCCAAGTGTTTGTGGCAAATCTGACAAAAATCCCTTGAGGATTTCCTAAGGTGAAATAAAAATGGGCCGGAAAAATGTAAGGTCACAGTAACCTTGACCTTTGACCTCTGAAAAGTGATAAGGCCATCCTTGAGTTAAACTGGACCTTATCACCAATTTTGAACAAATTTCCTTGAGGTGTTCTTAATATATTAACTTCAAAAATGTGGCCCTGAAAAATGTGAGATCACAGTAACCTTGACCTTTGACCTCTGAAAACTGATAAGGTCATCCTTGAGTTAAACTGGACCTTATCACCAATTTCGAACAAATTTCCTTGAGGCGCTCTTAAGATATTAACTTCAAAAATATTAAATTCACAAATTTGAGACCACAGTAATCTTAACCTATGAACTATGACCTCCAAAATCCAACTAGTCCATCTTGAAAAACTGTGTTCACAAAGATATCTGGACGGACAGACAGAAAACATAATGCCACTGGCCCTGGCTACCAATGTACAGAGGCATAAAAATTGGACTGTATTTACTCATATCACTGGCAGCAACTTTTGGTTTTATTTTTGGGAGGCTTTAGCAAGGCAGGAGGGTCACATAATGGTAGCACATCAAGAACTTCTCACTTAATTTCTTTTAACTTAAATCATCACGTGAAAGCAACAAACTTGTGTACAAAACGTCATTGGTTCCTGACAATACATCAGGACATACCTCCCAAATCCCTACATCATGAAAGTGAATATTCTTTCACATATTACTGATCAGGTATCCTACCCCCTAACCCTTTCTTTGACTGAAAACTGGAGGTACTTCACATTTTTAAATTAGAAATTTGAGATAGAATAGTAAAACAAAATAAAACAAAACAAACAAACACCAGCTAAAGTACATGATAAACACAGGCTGACCTGTACATATGGTTCTATTCTTGTTTTTCATTGATTGCCTTTTCTTAACTTTTTTCTTCTCTTTCTTTTATTTGTTTTTAAAACTTGTAAACTCAGCTCCAGGTCAGTAATCAAAACAGCATTAACATCAAAACTCCAGTCTTTTTCTCTCTCTATCTATAGTTTTTTGCATTGATCTACGCATTCAGTTTTAGCCCTCCAGAGGGTTTGGGGAGGCGTTGGCAAAGCTGGAGAGTCACACAATGGTAGAACATCTCACCTAAGAGCTTCTCACCTAAATCACCCATGAGAAAGCATCATACTTGTGTACATAGAGTTAATATGTCTTTTGTTCCTGACAATATGTCAGGACAAATAATTAGCTTTCATATATTTGTTGTAACCTGTTGGATTTGAGCCCAGTCTATCCTCAAAAAAGTTTCTTTGTGAGAGCTAAATCCTGCGTGTTCGTTAATGAAGCGATAGGAGAAGATATTCGGTCTCAGTTTCTGTTTATTTAACAGTAAATGAATAAAGCATACAGAGCTCTGGGTCTCAATCTTCCTTTCCCTGACAAACAACAGAGTGTGTCAGTTCACGAAGTCTGACTGACTATTTTTCCCTGACCCAGTCTTCTATTCAATACAGAAAGTTTAACAAACATATTGCTGTATTCTCTCTCCCGATTGGCTGCCTCCATTCCTCGCCTTGATCCTCTTCTGCAGCTGCTGTTGTGGGACAGCTCCTGTTTTCAGCATGCTGTCGTGGGATAGCTCCTGTTTCTGCAACCATAAAGCATAACACCTCCTTTCTCACAGCCCTTTAGGGCAACAACACCCTTGTTATTCATCTTATATCTATTACTGTTGTGTCTGTTCCCCCTCTACGACTATTACCTGCTTTCTCACCAAAGATGCAAATCATTGCATATATTTTAAATCATTGCATATATGTTACAAACCCTTTGTTAGAAAATGGACACACTTGAGCTTGAAGGGGAAATATACTTTATCTTAACCTCGAGAAGACAACCATCTGCATTGTCAACAGCATTTATTATTACATTTGACTTTTCACTACATATGTTATGAGGACACAACTAAAACTCAAACATTGCGTTGAATCATACAAAACTTTTAAATTTGCATGATGTGAATAAACAGTGTCACTCAAGGATGGTAGCATTTTGTTAATTCTAGGTTAATTGCAGAAAAGGTAATGGCTTCACCATCATAGATAGTATGTTAAGTTCCAAAATCAAGTAATTGGGGACTTGAACTATTAGCTTGTCTTTAAAACATCCCCCTCTTTCTGTTGCTACTGACTGACCCCTGACCCTGTCAGATGCCACGCACAAGCCAATGTGTTAAGTTAAAAGTATATCTCTGGCCTTAATGGCTGTCTTTGAAGACAATGTGGTACATAAATATTTTTAAAAGCCCCTGTAACTTGAAAGTGAATTCAAGTAGTGTGTTTTGATTGATGATTATAAAAGAATATCATGTTACAACAAACTAAAAATTGATGGACAACAACAACACCACCTAACCCTCAGAACACAGTGGTTAAAAAGTAATTACAAGTAAGATCCAAATGCCCTACAGAAAATATATTAAAAAACTTCATCTGCAGGCTCTATGGATTACATAGTGGATAGAGATAAGTCTAAATTTAACAATGGCTATCTTTTGCCAACACATTTACTTGCAAAAATTCCACACCGTGGCAACTCAACACAAATGATTAATCAGAGGGGAAATTTCAAAAAGCAACCCTGATGAGATTTACCTCCAAAAACCCTGATATTCATTAAAAGTGACATTTATATCCTGGGTGGCCAGAAAGTCTAGCCATTTTATTATTCAGTGCGCTAATAAAACATTAAAAATATTTATGAACACAAAACTTTATACTCTAGAGCAGACAATAACATTGGGTTATTCCTAGTAGTCAACATAACAACTGATTTACTTGTGCAATGTTAACTGTGAATGTAAAGGGTCAAATTAACTGAATATCAAGGTGTATCTTTGTTAGTCTAAAACGATTTTTGTAGAAGGAAAAATGAACATATTTCCTCAAAGTCAGCTTAGAGTCCTTTGTACCTTTGTACTCCTTGACTGAAAAGGTAGTTTTAAAAGAGGAAGAACATGTGAAAGGAAAGTTTAACCAGGTAAGCAACAAATAAAAATAACTGGAAAATTAGTTTATTTGAAAAATCAAAAGACTCTTTGAGTTTTCCAGTCTAACTCTATTATCCAGTCTTGTTCAGCAGTTTGCCAAGGTGATCCATTTGCATTTTTACTTGGTTCTGCTGTTCAGCGTTTCAGAGTGATTAATGGCGTTAAAATCGATGACAATCTCTGTCCTCTTAGGCTTGAACTGCCTGTAAAAACAGATATGAAACACCAAATATATGAATGAGAATAATATATGAGAATAAAATGGAGTGGAACAAAAATGGGTGAGAATAAAAGGGCCTTTTGTTTTTGGTCTGGGTTGGTTGTGAAAAGAAAGCATAGGGAAGAAGAAAGGAGTGAGCCGTCAGTTGTCTTTGGGTGATGGCATACACAGTATTTACAATAACCTTCACTTGACATTTGTCTTGCTAATGTAATTAATTCATTAAATCTAGAATGCTTACAACTGCTACCTTTTGTGATAACAATTTTTTTTTAATATAGGGAAACATTAGGATGTGTGCATTGCAACAGACTGGATGCTTTGATGTCCTTCAGCCTTCATTTTTGTTCCACTAATATTATGTTGCTGATTAAAGCTTAGAAAAATTATCCCTGACATTTGTGATACTGTGATAAATCTTTCACTCTGCACCACGCCACATCTAATATTGGTTTTTCCCCTTACCCCTTTTTGACACTCCATACTTTTGGATTAAGCTTTCATCTGGGGTTTTGGACAATGTAGTCATAAAGCAGTGGCAATGCAACTACAGCAGATATGCAGCTAAGGGGCATGGTGGGTAGTTCATCTTGACAATTTTGAGATGCCATTTGTGACCTCAACAGGTGACAAAGCAATGAGAGCAAACTCAGATGCAGTGACTGAAAGCTCCTTCTAATTTATCACTTTTTTGTGTTTTGTTTGGTTCCACTGCACAAAAAAAAAAAAGCGCTCGAATGTGATACCAGCCTACAAAGTACTATCTGTGAGCAGCAAAACATACTGCCAAGTAAACATATATGCTCCATATGCGTAAAGGCAGCCCCAAACCTACACAGAGGGTGACAAGCATTAGCTCAGCAACCTGAAATTCAGGTGTTAGATGTGGAATTTTGGCACCATTTACAGGACAATTCTTGACTTTATCTCTTATTAAATGTTCAAGTATGAAAAAATGTGGTCAAATAAATTTCAAGTCTTTCGACTTAATCTTCACAGATGGGTCACAACATAAATTGCAATTTTCAGAATGCATGTCCCCTGATGGGGGCAGGTATAGCTCAGGGGGTAGAGCAGGCCGTCTACTAATCCAAAGGTCAGTGGTCCGATCCCTCGCTCATCTAGTCTTCATGTCAATGTATCCTTGGGCAAGATTCTGAACCCCAATTGTTCCCGGTGGCTGTGCCATGAATGTGTGAGTATGAGCTCCTGATGAGCGGGTAGGCACTTTGAAGAGAAGTCACCTGGCATTCATGTGTGACTGTGTGAATGAATGGGTAAATGCTGACTTGTATTGTAAAAAAGCCCTTTGAAAGTTCAAAAAGATTATAACGGCACTTTATAAGTACAATCTTTTTACCATATGGTCTACAGCAGTTAGGATTCCTGGTTTTGCCAGATTTAACTCAGTCCGCCCTTTAAGTGCATGAACTTAAGTATGATGTTGTGGAGACAGCTCTACCCAAAGATGCAGGCATAACAGTCTTTGACTCTGCTCCTCAGCCAGCAAGAGTCCAATTTTCTCCATTTCATTTTCCTACAATCTGTCGTTGTTCAGAAGCTATCATGAGTCCAAGCTGAGTTAATGGCATACTTGTCCAGGCCCTTTTTCCTTCTCCTTAGGTGGTCCAGCCTCTCTGGCTGGCTGGTCAGAAGCCTCATGGAAAGTAATTGTCTCAAAAATCTGTTTTTCTTAAGCCAAACTGAGCACATTCTCTCAAGTGCTGACAGACGTATTTCTCTCATTTCTCTTTCGTTTCAGCATTAAGCCAGAAAAATAACATTAAAATGTCATTAGTCTCAAGCTATTTTAAGGAGCTAATGGCTGCTGCATCTGCATGTGCCACACTCCATGGCACAAAAAAGGAATTTTACCATAACCAGTACTAAAATGCTACATATAGCACCTTTAACAAACAACTAGACTACTTCTAGGGACTGGTTAAAGGCTAAGTGCAGCAGTTGATGTCTAACTCACCTGTATTGTATGCTTGCCATGCTTAGAAGCCTTCTGGAAGCCTCCATCTCTGGTACATGATGATACTTATCAGAGAGGTAGACCACTTCCCTAATACCTGGATGAAAGTAAAGAGGGATAATGAAGGGAAGCAGAGGGCAGATGTGCAAAATAAAGAACATTATTTTAATTGTTTGCTGTTGTGCCTGTTAACGACAGGCAAGAGGAGGCAGAGTGAACAAGATCAGTGATGTCACTAGGTACACACACACACACACACACACACAGACGTACATGTACATGTACATGTACACGTACACGTACAAACGTGCACACACGTACACGTACAAACGTGCACACACATATAAACGGTACAGTCTCAAGGTGCTGGATTTTGGGGTTAAACCCTCTGTGCATTGTGAGTAGATTCCTTGTCTTGATGTCAGTGGCCTCAATCTGCTCTTTTTTCACCAGCATGTTATGCCAGTGGGCTATCTGATGACAGGCAGAGCCTAGGAGTTGAGAGCTTGGATTTTGTTCTTCCCATTCAGCTGACTTCTTAGGGGTTACCTCACCCTTTGAAGTAATTTGGCTATTGGTGGTTTCTTAGAGATCTAGTTATGGTTCCCACTTGCCTGCAGGATTCCAAGGTACTTGTAGCTGTTTTCAAAATATACTACGTTGCCTTATGGTAGCACAATCCTTTAAGTTTTGAGTACCTTCCCTTTCCTTTTTACCATCTGGCCACAGTTACCCTGTCCGAATGACATACCAATGTTGTTGGTGTAGATCCTAATGGTTTGAATCAGTGGGTTGATGTCTCGTTTACTCCTGGCATACAGCTTGATGTCATCCTATCATAACATATTCTAACAACTGGCATAATATCAACAAGATCCTCTACAAGAGACAAAAGTTATGTTAAATTTGTTCCACAGAATTCGGTGGAACAGTTCTCTCAATTACAGCATCGGAGCAGTGGAACACCTTGCCAGCCAGTATCAGAGAGTGCAGTAGATTTAGCACTTTTCAACTCAGTATCAAAAAGTGGTAGAAAGGTAAACAGTCCTGCAGCCATTAATTACCACATATATCAACCAAGTGATATTAATTGTTATGTGAGAGCTTGTATGTGCGAGTGTGCAGGTAATATTCTCACTCTCCCATATGTAATGTTGTATATTAGATGATTGCTTTTTGTATGTATTCTCACACTTGTCTTTGTCCTGTTGCCTACTGCCCAAGGATTACAGATGAAAATTAGCTGAGAGCTAAATCTGGCACAGTATATTTAGTAAGCATTTTCCCTGTCAAATACACTAAATAAATAAACAGCTTAATCCATGCAGAGGAGGTGGCTGATGGTTGCTCCATTCAGTGGTTGGTATCCGTAACCACTCTTAGTGATGATCTGGCTGAGGGGCCTGCAGCAATTGCAGGCCCATGCAAAGCAATAGTGGGGACTGGACATGTCCTTGATAAATGCCACACAGTTTCAGGCATTCCAAGATACATGTGTAATGCATCAAGTTGTAAGGTTTTTTTGTATTTAATCCAGGCAGTGCACAGGTTGGTCTGTCTGGTCTTACAGTCTCGAGTGAGTACCCTATCTACCAGTAGCTCGTGATTTGCTCCTCTAGTATTCCTACAAATGGCTTTCTGGGCTCCATTCATGTATTGAGCCTTGTGCCTACTAATCTTAGCTGCTAAGATGCAGCTATACATACCTGAGACCCTTTCTGGGAGGTCTGCCATTGAAATGGTCACCGGACTCTATTCAGGGAGTTGCTATGGTCTGCCCTCAGGTCCACTAGCCACTGAGCACTGTTATTATGTGATGCCTCCTTCTCCAGTATGCCACAATTCCAATTTGTTCAGTCTCCAGCCCTGATGGGTCTGCTCTCATGTTACTACCTTACCACTAGAATACACTCTAGATGGCATGGAGGAAAACATCCTGTTTATTCTCCTGGCCTCAACATTTCTGGTGTACCCCTTTAGGTTGGTAGCGAGGGCGGTGAGTCTTCGCTTGGCAGTCTATAGGGCTTCAGGTATAAACTGCCTCTTATACTTAACCCTTTTTTCTAACACCTTCCTATGGTTCTAACAGCTGACTAAGCTGGATAGCTGTTCTTCAATCTCAGGTCAGCTGCTCTTGTGTTTAGTCTGCGAGGACTTGTTATTAGGGCTTGGTACCCAATCTTGGAGTATGGGGGAAGTGATGATGTCTCCCCACTTACCTGTTGTCCTGGTTGACCCTTGCCATAGTATCTGTGTTGTACTTCATCAATCTCTAGTTGTGACAGCAGTTACCATTTTCAGATGTTGGAGCACTGAGCTACTAGCTGTTTTGATGTTAGTCTAAAAGATGCATTTTGAAATATCCATAGTCACACATCCTCTGCATATAACCCATCTCACAGAGGTTCCTGCTCTGATTAATGGTGTAGTAGGACTACAACAGTTTCCTAATCTCCATGGATGTCTTGTTCTTGTACCAGTAGCCTACTTCTCATCAGGTTACCCTTGTTCCCCAGCACCTGATGCAGACCTTGTTGACCTGGTCTACATCCAAACCGGTATGACGCTAGTAGTTTCACCTCTTATTAGCCATGAGGTTTCTTAAGGGCCCACATTGGAGACGAGGATAAAACCCTCAACCTTCTACACCAAATCAGTGGTGTTAACCACTTAGCTAGTAGTAGGTAGTAGTAGTAGTTGTTGCGTTGTAGCTCCCACACTTTACAAATGCTTGCTTCTCCTAAAGAGATAGTGCCGAGTTTGAGTTAAAGAGGATGCACGAAAATGCAGAACTGCAAGACAACATTGAGGACAATATGACTGTTAAACAGTGTTTTGCTTCGCTCACTGCCACAGATTGTAAATATTCACCCTTTTTAAACTGGAAAACAATGCTGAAGTGCAGGCTTACCAACTGCACAGATTATACACAGATGACCATGACTCTTGGAAACCTGAGTGAACTAATCAAATAGAGACAGAAGTCAGAAGGAAGGAAAACTGTGACCTGTCCTAGCCAGTGAGATAATTATAAGTACAGGTTTGAAAGCAAGGTAAAATACTATCTTTTAGCACCAATTTTAAACAGTTAAAAACAAAAATAAATAAGTTAATCATTACAAAGGTATATTTACAGCCTTCAAAATTAGTATCAGTGATAATAGTTAGAATTAACTGCATGGATACAGTATGTATGTGTGTTGTTAGCACTCACCTGCCTGAATGATGAGCTTAGCACACTCATTGCATGGGAACAAAGCCACATACATGGTGCAACCTTTCACATCAGCACTGTTCTTGTTCATAATGGCATTCAGCTCTGCATGGCACACTTTGGGACAGAACATTAAGATTTATCACATTTTTTTAAGTTAAATTCGGGTTCAATGCAAACATTTAGGATGCATTGCAAACACAGATAATTCATTGTGAGTATGGCTCACTCTTACCCAAAGGAAAGCAAAAAACTTCAGATAAGCTGAATGGCACTGTACAAACCGGGAAAAACATGGCACTGCTTAAAGGCGCCATATTATACTCATTTACATATTTATAGGGTAAATCTGGGTCTCCATTGAAGTAGATTTGCACGCTTCATTGTTCAAAAAGAGTCCTAATTTATCTTATACTGACCCTCTATCCAGGTGCTCTTCCCAGCTTTCCTCTCAAATGATCTGTATAAGCTTCCTTCTCCCTCTTTTCCCCCTCCACTGAGCCCACTGATTGGTCTCCTTCCAGGGGGCAGCACCTAGTGCTGATGAGTACCACCCCTACTTTTGCCTAAAATGCAACCACACTTATTCAATCCAGAATCCAATCCAATGCTGACGTGGCTATAGCTCAGGAGGTAGAGCAGGCCATCTACTAACCCAAAGGTCAGTGGTCCGATCCCTAGCTCATCCAGTCTTTATGTCAATGTATCCTTGGGCAAGATTCTGAACCCCAATTGTTCCTGATGGCTGTGCCAGCAGTGTATGAATGTGTGAGTATGAGTTCCTGATGAGCAGGTCAGCACTTTGTAGAGAAAACTCCTGGTGTTAGGGTATGAATGTGTGTGTGAATGGGTAAATGCTGACTTGTATTGTAAAAGCAATTTGAGTAAATGAAAGATATTTACCATTTAAATTGAGAGTGGAAAGAACGAACATCAGCAGCACCGAAGTTTACAAAGTTTCTCATATACCCCTTGTTACCTTGTACACATGGAGAATGCGCTAAAATGCCAAGTGAAGTGGAAACTATTGCTGTAGAAAACAAACTTTATGTAGCAAATAAAATGTATGGTCCTCAAACAACTATGAAGTGTCCCTGCACACAGTTAATATTAAGCACAAGTTCATTCAATGTCTACTAAAGGAGACTTCTTAAAGACAAAGTGTACACACCAAGGAAACTGTAGTTTTTCAAGCTTTTGGTTTTGAACATATTTGTTTGAGTGTAACTGTTCTTAGCCTTTTAGAAACTGAAGTTCACTGCTTGTTAAATGAAAAATGTTTGCTGTAAAGTCATGCATGCATCATCTTTTCCCACGCTGTCCAACTTTTCTAGTTACCAATGCTAGCAGTACAGAACAATTAGAAACTGATGTCATATAAAAAACATTATTTGTATAATAATTAGCTCTTTGGCACAAAATGATGGAAGTATGGAATGGCCTGTGTTAATTTCTGACTGAACCTACTATTTTCAAAATTTTGCTATTTTCCTCATTAAGTAAAAGCTATGAAGTCCGGCAAAAAGATAAGTGCTGCTGTTATGATGAAGTTCAGGAACAGTCTCAGTTAGACCTGGAAGCCGCACATTTTTGGCTTCAAGTGCCACTAAGCAACTTCATTGGAATAAACAGGAGCTCCACCCTCGACACTGTATCCAGTTCTCCTTAATACATCCATAGTGCAACCTCAAAATATATTTGGGGGCATTTCTGCGACTGCAAATAATTATTTTGGTGTGACCTTTTTTTTAATTTCTCTATGAATCGTTCATCAAAACTGTGACTAGTGGCTGATTAATAATGCTTGTTAAGAGGCGCAGTATACTAATCAACCACCGATCTGGCTGCACAATACAGCCTAAAACCAATATCTCAATATTTTTAGGCTATATCGCAATACACAATATATCTCGATTTTTTGATTTCTCCTGTAAATCACTATATAAATGTTAAATTCAACCCTTTGATGCATAAAATGAC
>JAQMCX010000225.1:0-13925 GCA_029814765.1 Acanthurus leucopareius | reverse complement strand
CGCCGAGCTTTTTCTCCTAGACACTTTTTGTTTTGCCCCTCGTGGCATTTTTGTGTTTGTTTTCCTTAGTGAGTATTTTTCCCCGTAGAGGTGATTTTGAGTTTGTTGAATTTTCTAATATCCCGCAAGGCACCTTTTGTTATTTCATTTTTGTGTAAAATAAACTTCATTTGTTACGATTCTGCACTTGGGTCGTGGCTCCTTCGTTCAGACCTCAACATCTATGTTACTATGTTTGGATGAGACTGAACTATGACAATGAATCTAGTACTTACAAAAATTTTTTTTAAAAATTACATACTCTAGAGCAACAAACTGTTGAAAATAAAAGCATTAGGTTTGGATGCTCCCAACTTTAAGAATTATTACTTAGCTGACCAGTGACAGTACCTCACCAGATGGTTGCATCCAAATGACGACTTTAATTCCTGGATTGAACTAGAGCAGTTAGACTGCAACAATACTCTCTCCCCTTTTATCACTGTTACACTCTAACGCTACAAAAACCCATTAACTGCGGCCACCTTGACCGCCTGGTGGAAAAATATGGAGATTACAGACACAAAACTGGAACCTTGTATGTTCTCCCCAATCTGGCACAACCCCGACTTTGAAAATAACAAAAAACCTCTTCATTTAAGTACATAGGAGCAGAGAGGAATTACCCACCTCCATCACCTTTACCATGAGAACATACTAATTTCATATACAAACTTAGTCCAGACATTTGAATTAAAAAATGGAAACTTCCTTCAATATCTACACGTAATAAAGACAATTAAGAAGAGAATACCAATGCTTCAGAGGATTTTATAGCCACTAGATTTTGTCTAACATATCACAAAGCTTTTTCCAGAAAAAAAAATCTCTCTAAGATATATAGCTTACTCTCAAGCAGCAATTCTATACATCTAGCAATTTAAAATGGGAAAAGGACTTATCTCTGTCTCTCGACATTAACTTCTGGACCCAGATTTGCAAAAACACATACAAGATGACAAAAAATACTAATCTACAATTTATCCAATTCAAAGTTCCCCTCTACTCCTCTCTCCCCCTCTCCCCCCTCCTCCCCCTCCTTCGTCCTCTGCCCTATCCCCTCCTCTGGGGGGACCTTGGGCCCTCCGCAGACCCGGGGTCTGCTGCTGGCTTGCAGTTCTTGTGTCTCATGGTGCGCCTCGGTTTTTCCATCGGTGGGGCGGTGTGCAGCGGGTGGCTGGCTCTTCTCGGAATCAGGACAGCCGCTGGGATGGTGGGCATGGCTTCTGCCCTGAGGTTCTTTGGGGAATAGGGTTTTGGTGTGGGCCTACTGGACTTCTTTAGGGGCCCACATGGGCCTGGGCCTGTGGGGCCCTGGGGTTCGCTGTGCCGGGGACCTGTTGGCATCACAGCCCCCCTTTTTTGGTTCCTCTTGCTGGACGGGCTGGACCCACACTTGCTCTGCCTCTTACAACACACTTGACACACACCACGCTTTGTTATGTAAATAGTTTATTTTAAGCACATCTGGTCATTTAACAATCAGGGCTCTCTGGGCCAGGTTGCTGCAGGGCGTGTCAGCTTCAGTGCAGCCGCCCACCCTGCCCACTCCATCTCGCCTGGCCCCCAGTTTTAATGCATTACATTGACTCACATCTTGGGGAAGGTTGGGGCTGACAGAGGGCTTTGTAGCAGGACCAGCTGCTCTCTTATGCCTTTCACTTGTCCTCTAAATTTTTAATGCACCACATACATTCACACCTTGGGGGGCAGACTGGGGTGGGCTTGAGGGTTTCATGGTGTGCTGGACTGCAGGGCAACACTGTCCCGTGTCCCTCTGCCTACCCTTCACGCTCCTCTCCTGTTCCTCCAATTTTAACGCACCACACTACACTTAGGGTGTCACTTATTGACAGTGTATGGATAATGTTTCCTCGACAGGGATCTGGGAAACATAGTAAAAGGGAAGGATGGTGGACAGTCACTATGCTTGATGATGGCCTGGCTCTTGGGGCCCAGCCCTCTCCGGCTGGGGGGCCAAACCTCCCTCCTGGTGGTGTCGATGGGTTCTTGGTGTGGTGGGCCCCGGGGATCTGGGGCGGGTGGTCTGGGTGGGTCCCTGGAGGGGTCTGGTGGGTCACCACTGGGGCTTGGTTTCTTGGGGAGCTCCGGTGTTGGGCCTGCTGTGCTGTCCTGGTGGCCAGCGTGGTTTAGGCCTGGGTCTGTTGCTCATGGTGCATTGCCCCTCGTGGGGGGGGTCAGTTGGTGGTGAGTCTGCTGCATCCCTCTGGGTCCAGATGAGTTGGGGTGTGGGTGGTGCTTGTTGCTGCCCTTCCGGGCACCTGGGCCCTCAGTGTGCCTGGTGGCTTAGGTGGCTTCTTGGGCGTGGTATCTTGGTTGCTCCTGTGGCCTGGGGTGGAGGCTTGACCCACCTCACCCCAATGAGCCTTGGCAACAACTCTGTACACTGGTGATAGTTTCCAATGCATGTTTGGTGAATGCTTACATGCATGCCGACCCTGATCTGTCAGCTCCTGCCAGGACACATCATAAAGACACTAATGGTACCCGCCAGAAAGTGCTGAGTCAGTCTTCAAACCCAACACTCCGCCAATATCCACTGTTTACTCTACTTCGACTCTTGCCCTCCACTGGGCCATCTCTTTCAAACAGGACTCCCACATTTCTGGTGACCAATACAGTTCTTATATTGTCGCTATCTCACTGTTTTTTTGTTTGTTTTTTAAAGAAATACATACTACATTGATACAATACACAAAGCTTATATTATTAACCAAAAGCAACTTAAATCAACATAAACTAACAATGTTAACTCTCAATGTACTCCATGTTGGCCCTGTGCAATCTAAAGCCTTGATGAGATGCATTTTTAGAGGCGTTGGCTCTGTTGCTGCTGCTCCTACTGTCGTTGAATTCTTTGGTGGTAAGGATGTGGTAATCAGTAAACAGGAGGACAAACAGGAGGACATTGTGTCCAGAGGGGTTGATGTTGCCCTTGTTGTGTTCTGTACAATACTTTAAAAAAGTGGGATCAACAATTTGTGTTTCTGTCGCTGTCTTGCACATTTTGCTAATGTTGTCCTGGCCAAGACTTAGAGTTTGGTTGTCTGATGTCACAAAAATTTAAGAGACAGTTATAGTCTTTTATTATAAGTCGGCTTTCCGAACATAGAATGTTGAACATTGTAACATGGAAAATTGAAACTCGCAGTGCCATGCATTGACTCAGTCAATCTGTAAGCTGCCGACAATACTGAAACATGTTTTTTCAGCCTTGTCAATAGCACACAACCAGTGTCAAAGCAGGCCACAGTTGTAAAGCTGTCTCTGATCTGTCTGAAGCATGTAGCGCAGTATCCACCAGGTCCTGTCCTCCCTCTTGTACAAGCAGGTGCAACATTGCTAATCTCAGCCAGTGATGCCCAAACCAGAGGAAATTTTGGTGGAGGTAAAACCTTCAGTCCATGCCAAAAGGCTGATGCAACCAGGTGATTAACAATAACAATAACACACACACACCCATCTGAGCATCTTTGTAAAGGACATGACCACTTACCAAAGAAAATAATTAATTAGGTGATTAATTTCTATTTTGATGTGTTTTGCGGTCAAAATAGAAAGTTTTTAACAAGAAAAAACTCAATTTCCCTACCAATACCTGAGAGCTTGACTAATAATTGGAATAATCATTACATCCCATAAGATTCTTATGTAACTAAAATGAGTAGACTGAAATAAACAACACAATGTTGAGAGACATTAAGAATACATGCCATTTCTGTAAAGCAAGCTTGTTAATCAAGGAGGGTCAGGATAGCAGCGTCTATCTTATATGTAGCGGTTGTCATTACTATTATGGTTATTCCTCTTCAGTTCTATAGCAGAGCTTGACTCTTGTGTAAGTCCCGACTGTTGCTCCCCATCCCCAGCTTTCATTGGATAAACGTAAAACGGAAGATCAAAAGAGCAGTCTTTAACAGCTGAAATACAGGAACTGACTCATGTAGCTAACTCCTCTGATATATCTAATGACCCGGTAAATGACTTGGAAGATAAACAGAAGAGACTGGATAGTTTAAAATAGTATAGGCCATATAAGAATTATTAACAAAAACAGTAGAATGGAAGGAAAAGATGAGAAATGTACAAAATTGTTCCTCCAGTAAAGATAACTTAAAAAAAAAAAATCAAAAATTTTAAAAAATCACCAAGCTTGTTTCAAAGAATGGAGAAATGCTTCACACACAATCAGATGTCCTAAAGGAAGGGAATGTTTTTTTTCCCGAAGATACTCTCCTTCTATTCAATCAGAGAATGAATGTTTAGGGCCTTATTTCATTGCTCTTTAAACAAAAACCAAATGGTCAATATAGCAACCTAAAATTTCCAAAAACAGAAGACCAATTACATTTAAGTGTTATGTTGTTAAAATAGTTGCAAAATGTATGGTTCTTAGACTGAAGTAATAGTAATGGAAGATTATCCAACCTGATCAGTCAGGCTTTATGCAAGGCAGCTTTGTTTGATTTAAGACAACTGTTCGAAGTTATAGAAAATTAAGAGTTTAAATTGGTTTGATATTATCTGCTAATTTAGAGATGCTTTTGAAAAAGTATACCTAATTTTTATTTGTAAGAGTTTAGATTCATTACATTTTGCTGAATTATTAATGGATTTGATCAGATCTTTATATTTTTTTATAATTGCAACTGAACTGTTAGCTATTAAAATAAGATCTAATAGAGATGGGGAGGGGCTTGAAATAGGTGGCTTACAAACAAAACTATCAATTTATTACTTATAATACTGATACTAGTTTTCTGCTAAACTCAAAACACTCTCGCCTGGAAACTCTCCTCAAAGACTTAGAGCTTTTTCTAAAATATCTAGTTTAAAACTAATCTTTGGAAAATGTTTGATTCTTACTTCTGCACTTAAGGATACAAACCCCAATATTACCATGTAATCTAAGTAAAATCAATTATAATAATTAATGGTACAGAAGGACAACATTCTAAGCATTCTTTTTCATTTAGGTAGAAAGAAATTTATACAGTTAAACAGTTATATACTTTTCATCTGCAGTGCTTAGCATTTGAAGCTGATTCAGTTAATGCCCTCAGAGGTGATAGCATTAGTACAGGGCCAAATTTGGGGCAGAATTTTTATTTTGAAATGCAATACAGACGTTCTGTTGGATTTAGATCAGGGGCGTCAGCACATGATTTGTAGGTCAGAATCAGAATCAGAATCAGAATCGGAATCAGCTTTATTTGCCAAGTACAAGCAAGTGCAACATACAAGGAATTTGGTTTCGGCAGGTGGTGTCACTCACGGAATGAACAGCAGCCATATGCAAAAAAAAAATTAAACATAAATAATAGAGACAAAATATATACATCTATGTAGAAAAATAAATATATACACAATTGGTGCAGAGTACACAATGTAGTGCAGATTGAATGAGTGTCCTGTTAATGAGAATGTATGACCATTCAACAGTGCAGCAGGACGATAGTTCAGCTGTTTACTAGAGTTATGGCAATGGGAAAGAAACTGTTTTTGAGTCTTGATTAGATTAATAATTTGGTTTTAGTTTGATCTGTGTTACATTTCTATGTGCCATGGTGGCCCTTTTACGGGCCTTGGTGCCGCTAGAAAGCACATTTTGGAAGTTTTTTAGTTAGTTTTTACATTTTAGAAAATCTGTTTAGACCAAATGTGTATTTGGTGAGTTTTTGAGCATGTTGGGGGGGGTACAATTTAGGTGCAAAGTGGCGTAGTAATCACAAAGAAAGAAATAAACAGTACAAATACAATAGCCAACTTGTGTGTGATTTGCACTCACTAACAGCCTTGGCCATTGTAGCCGGGACATTCCCATCAAAAATACAATTAATCCACACAGACCTTTGTTCCTGTGAGGCTGGGAGCCTATGTAAAGAGACATGCGGGTCTTTACAGCCCAAAACTAGGCAGTGGAAAAGTTTAAAGTCTGGATCTGGGGTTCGCAAATACCTTGCTAAGGCCTACACAGACATGGTAATTCTCCTCAAAGTTAGTTTAAATGCTGTGGTCGTAGACTCAGGAAGGGGTAGTATATGCAAATTTGGATATACTGTTAGTAGCAGTATATCAAAATGGTGAACTGCCTGTGAAACCTCATGGATTTCTACCTCAGCAGCCCACAAAATATTGATTTTGTTGTACATTTTCACAATTTATGGGCCAGAAGGCAGGCCAAATACCCCACAATACGTTCAAGATCCTTCAAAAAGTGACTTTTCCAAAATATGTCCCCTTTTAAGATGTTAGTGTGCCTAAAATCAGAGTTAGTTACAATATGGAAAGATAAATCAAAACATTTACAAATTTTACCTTTTAAATCAATCCTTGGGAAATATTCCAAACAGTACTTATAAAAGAAGGGAAGTACACTTCCATTACATTATGACTTAGATTGTATTACAAAATGGAAACAAGTTTTTGATTTGCATAGAACAACCCCTGCTTCATTTACAAGGTATTTTCAATGAAAAATAATTTATCATTCTCTGGCTACTAGAAAAATGATAAAGAATTGGGGTTATAGTGAATCAGATGAATGCATGGAACCCAAGTCAACAGTGCACCTCTTTTGGTACTGTCATTAGAATCAGCATTTCTGAGGGAAGTTCAAATGTTTTTTGATAGGACTTTAAAATTAAAGTTAGATTTCACCTCTTTAATGTTGTAGGATGTTACAGAGAGGAAGATTTATATCATTAATGGGGAATTTGTTGGTGAACGTATCTGCTGTGGAGTCCTTACATACCTTCCAATTTAATGGTTTTCTCAAACAGCAGTTTATTTGGAAGGATATAAAAGTAACAACCAAAGTTATTTTGAAAGATGGGGGAAGTTATTGAGGCTGAGGGATGGAAAGATAAGCTATGATGCCTGTAATCATATTGGTGACTGTTTTTTTATTATTCATTTGAAGAATACTATCGTGGTGAGCTGTAGGTTAAGGAAAGCAGAGGGGCAAATTCTTGAATAAGAATCACTCTTTATCTGAAGCCTATACATCTAACACACTTTCCTACATTACTGACATCGATGACAGGTCAGTAACTGTGTGACCAACATAACTCATGGTGCAAGAGCACCTTAACAGCAATCCATCAAAATTCTATGCTGTACAGTGAACCAAAGCTTTTTTGGAATAACCATATTCCAATGTTTTGTTCCCATGTGATATTAGTAATTCCTTAGGAGTTGATATCTCCAAAACCCATGCTCCCTTTACTGTACTTATTAAAACTCTGGATTTCATGTACCATTACAATTTAGAGCTTTCTCTGTCTCCCTTAAAAACTCAAGTTACTAGTTTTCAAAGATTTGCTATCAAATTTGAAGAAATATATGTGGAAAAAACAATAAGAATCATAACTTTCAAAAAAATTGATATTAGATTGTTCACTAGTGTTACCAATAACATTGTCTGCAGCATCTTTAAAATGGCAGAGCCCGTACTATTTTGTATTTAACCATATATAAACACAGTAGGCACACTTAATTATATTGTAGACTGTTGGTAATGCATTTGGCAAGCACTTTTATACTTTAAGTATAATTAAAAGCAAGTACCTGCTTACTCTTACTCAAGAAGAAAAGATCCTGCAATAATTTTACTAGCATACATTTTTGTATTTATTTGTACTTTCACTTAAGGATATTGTTTGAGTATACTTCCTCCACCACAGCGATGATTACACACCACATATATGTATGACATACAGTGACAAAGTAAAAAATTACATATACAAAATGCTCATTATCTTGTGATGGCCACACCTGCAACCACACAGGGCTCCTAGATGTTGGTAACCTTCCAGCACTCATCTTAGTTTATTTCGTGTACACTGAGGATTTAAATACTTATTTAGTTGCCTTTAAATCTTTTGCATATTCATTCACATTGCAAATTCTCTTGGGAAACAGATAACTATTGACACGCTGCCTTTTTCTTTCCTACAGCAAACTCATATTTATTTTGCACAGTGGACAGTACATTAGTTTCTATTGGTAGTGTTTAGTTAGATAACAACATTTAGTTTAGATAGATAACAACATTTAGTTAGCATTTAGTTATCTAATGTATAGTCACAATTTCGTTTGCATTTGGTTGAGTTTGCCTTATAATTCTAATTGTTTATCTTCTGAGTTACCAGTGCGGAGGGTCTGCCAGTCATGCTTTTGAGGGACATCCATCCTGTTCTAGAGATCTGTTTTAAGTTTGGTCAATTAGGCTGTTCAGTTGTATTTTGTTAAAATATCGCCTTAGTTCTGTTCAGTTGAGTTCTGTCAAGTCGACCTCTTTTATGGGCCCAGAAATGTTTTTTTTTTCTTGCATAATTGTTGGACAAATAGAAACCATCTTTTGGAAAAATACCTGTGACTCCTCATGCCATATGACTCGGTCCTTTACACTTTTAATTAAATACAAAAAACTGCTTTTAACTGTTGTGAATTTCAGCTATCTCTCTCTCTACACAGTGTAGTAGTTAACTTCTTATTGGGTTGCCAGTCCACATAGAGGCCTGGCAACTTTGAGTATAATTTGAGACACCTTGTTAGAGTCAAGAGTTGAAAATCTACCACATATGGATCATATGTCAGCAATTTCACAATGACACAGAAAACCAGAATAATAATTTCAACCAATAAAGACACAAGTGACCCTATGAATAAACAAATAAAATGAAGAAATCACCACACTAACACAGAATTCTTTCAAGTGTAATTCAAGTGTAATCTGTTAAGTTTAGTTCCCAATTATCAGTTAAATTCAGTTCACATTCAGTTCAAACTAATTAAGCCCCCTTCCCACAATAAAAAAAACCAAAGATATCAAAGTCAAGCAAAAAATAATTCCTCCTTGAAATCATTTAATGATTGAAAGAAGTAAGGCAGCTCAGTTCCATAATGCAGTAAATGAATCCAAACAAAACCCTCCAGGAACTCCTCTTCTCATAGTAGACAATCTTAGATATACATTTCCAGTCAAGCCAGAATTAAGTTTCAATCTGTACACATTATCAAGATAAACAAGTGAATGACCATTGCAGGACATATGTCCTCCTGGCCAAAGAGAAAAAGAACAATCCAGATTGTTATCAGTGCAAAGGTGAAAAGCCAGCATGTGATTAATATGGGTTGTCTTAGCGCCCATGGTACGGGTAACTTGCACATCTGTGAAAACACCATTAATGCTAAGAGGTACATAAAGGTTTTTGAGCAATATATGCTATCCAGACAGTGTCTTTTTCAGGGATGTCCCTGATTATTTCAGCAAGACAATGCCAAGCCACATTCTGCACATGTTACAGTGTGGCTTGGTAAAAAAAAAAGTGTAGGTACTGTACTGGCCTGCCTGCAGTCAAGACCTGTCTCCCATTGAAAATGTATGGGGCATTATGAAGCAACAGAGACCCCAGACTGTTGAGCAATGTAAGTTGTATATCAAGCAAGAATGGGAAAAATTTTCCACTGTCAAAACTTAAACAATTAGTATCCTCAGTTCCCAAATGGTTACTGAGAGTTGTTAAAAGGAGAGGTGACGTAACAAAGTGATAATCATGCCCCTGTCTCGACTTTTTTGGAATATGTTGCAGGCATTAAACTAAGAACAAATATTAAATTTATTATATTAATATTAATAAATATAATGAATATTAATAAATATATATAAATATAATGAATATGTCTCTGGGTCTTCACTTACATATTGCTGCAGCACTGTAAACAGAATGATCGTAGTAAGTTGTGTGTGAATGCCTGCTAAGCTTGGCTCTCCACCAGCCATATAGAGAAAGGCTTTTTTTTTTTTCTAATTTTCCTGCTCTTGTTGAAAACAATTGGAGTTATGAGTGAAAATAACAACCAACTAACTTAACTACCCAAAATCTTTCCTTGGCCCAGACCAGGGACTCTGCCCGCTCCCCTGAGTAGACTTGATTCTCTTGATCTGACATTGCCTCCACTTTAAGCGATTCAAGAAGGAGGGGATTTGAAATTTTTACAAACCAGTGACTAAAGATCAACTTGTCCACCTGACTCTGACATTATTTTCAGTTGGCACTGATGTGTGTGTTACCCTGGTCTTTCTAAGTGAAGCGACTGACTGAAACAAACACTATGTGGAGCAATATTAAGAATACTTGCCATTTACGTAAAACGAACTTATTAATCAAAGGGGTTCACAGTAGCAGCGTCTATCTTATCTGTAGCTGTTACTTTTATTGTTGTGGTTACTCCTCTTAAATTCCGTAGCAGAGCTTGACTGAGGCATAAATCTCCCCCATGGCTCCCCACCCACAGCTCTGCCCATCCTAAACACTTTTTTTTATTGATGTCAGACCAAGACATCAAACCAAATACCAAGGGAACTTAGCTTTCTTAATTTCTTTTAGATGTTGACCCTCAATGCTAAGATTTAATATTGGATCATATGCTAATTTATGATTAGAACAGAATACCATACTGACAGTTTTTGATGTGTTAATCACAATTTTGTTTGTTTTTATCCAGTTATAGATGGTGTTAAGCTCACAAGGCAGAACTTTGAACATGCAGGTAAGGCATAATACAACATGTAGTCATCAGCAAACATGGTCATATTACATTTATCAGTAACAGATGGGTGGTCATTTGTAAATATTGAGAATAAGAGAGGGAACTCCTCTGTGGGACATCACAGTCTAGCCCCCTGCTGGTTGATATAGTGCCTTAAAGACTATTCTCTGTGGTCTGAAGGACAGATGGTTCCTCACCCACTTGATAGCAGATGAATCCATGACAACTAAGTTTATCAATTAATAGATTATGGTCATCACATTTGATCAATCCCTGTTCATTTTAGTTGCTTGGTTTCTTAAAATACAATAATGCCTCTTATCCTCCAAGGAACCAGTAAGAACAATTTCCTCTTTAATGGCATTTTTAGGTGAAGGTATGTGGATCCTAGAAATTTTTGAGAGTAGGCTACTTTTGGGAATGCTTCTCTCTTTGTATTTTCTATGGAGGATTTAATGAAAAAATGATCAGAACTCAGACATAATGAGAGAAGTCATAGCATGCGTGATGTCATCACCATTTGTAGCCAGGTATATTTTTTTTAGCGTATTTACTCTTATTAATATATTCATTGTTGTAGATTTGTTCATCATTGTGACTGATATTCTTTAAAACTAGTTTAGCTGGAATTATAAGCTGAAGTAACAATACAGGTATAGGAGTATTGGACTAATTATACCCTTTGTATTATAGTTCATTTGTGCTCCCTAGTGGTGTAGATGAGAGAGTCAAGTGACCGTGCATGTGCAGTGTGTTAACTTCCGTTTTTTCACCAGGATGAAAAATTAATTTAAAAAAAACAAAAACAGCAAAATAAAGGAGATAACCCCTCAGTTCATTCACTCATTAAAAAGAATATTTGCCCACACTAAACGAAGGACTGGCAACTAAAGCAAACTAGTAAGAGTCCACACCTTGTCACTATAATGTATTGTTTTGGGACTGCTCACATGAGGAGTGTGTAGGTACAGCAACAGCAGGCAGAAGCTTTGCAAACATAAATAAATTAGCACCAGGCTATAGAAATGCAGCAATGATAGAAACAAGGCAAAAACATCTCTAGAAGCGGAGCTGTTGTAAAGCAGTTTTCCAGAAGCAAAACAGAACAGCATCAGTCAAGCTGTTCCTACAATGCTGCCACAGCTCTCTTTCAAATAAACTGCTGGCCAACACAGTTCATTAGTACTTAAACATGGTTTATTGACTCCCCAACAACTCCATGACAACATTGTGGCATGTGCCTTGACAAAGTACTCTCAACTTGACTTGTTCTCTCACTTACAGCTTGTCACAATCTAGCTGATCAATCAAGCTCTCTGATTGGTTACACAGCATGTCTGTATTCTTGTATTATCCAATTCCTTGACACTCTGCAGTAACAGTCTCTGTTCGAGAATATATTAAATTAGTATAAAAGGCTATTAAGGCAGAGAATTGAGCATGAGCTGGATGAATTGCCATAAGGCATACCAATCAGAGGGGCTTCTGTAATCACCTGAGGGAGAGGAGAGGTGAGCTCCATGCTTCGCAGCAGCATGGTAAGAGTCTGTATCAAGCCCCATCAAACACCCAATTACATCAGCCCGGGTCTAGTGTGTGTGAGTGTGTGGCGCTGATAATGGCAATGTGTGACAGCAGTACGCAGAGTGAGAGTGAAAGCACTGTGGATTTTAACCTGTTTTATCGTCCCTACTATCCTTGATTTTAAATGACCACGTGTGACAGTCGCAGCAATGATGATGGGTTTGATGGGTTATTTCATCTTCTTGATGCTTTTCGCCAACTTTTGGGAAGACTGTGAGCACAGGGAGCCCCTCAAATGCTCCCGAGGGCTTCTATTGCGCAACTCCCATGTGGGTGTTTCATGGACTCTCTTGTGAATATTTCAGCAGAGATCATCCAGTCGGCAGGTCCCTCTATGGAGAATTGGAGCTGGGCATCCAGGCAGACGGGGGTGAGGAAAAGAGCATGTACCATTGGCTGAAACGACAAAGTAATCGTAGGATACTTCCCACAATAATTTTTGCCAATGTCCAGTCGCTTCATGCCTGTCTTTTGCCTTGACACAGACGTGGCTCAAAGACCATGATCCACACTCTACTGTCCGCACTGTCATTTGCAAGTGATCGGATCAGATTTGTTGTGTCCACCATCAGCACTTTGTACTGGTCTGCATGTGTTGCTGTAGTAAGGACGTGGCCGTCTGTATGTGAGCTGGGGATGCAGGGTGGTGATGTGGAATACCAACATGGAAGTATAAGCACTGGCAAAATGGCAATACAGCATCTCACCATCCAAGCACTTGCACTTTCAAATGCAGTTTGGAACTTCTCCGCTTCACCAGAAATGCACAGAAATGCAGGAGACCGATACAAATTGCAATGTTTTTAGCTGTAGTCATAGTGGGCTTCAACATGCAACGTCTCTGTCTTCATAATGTCAGTCACTATATGTCATGCTACAAGTGAGGGAAAAGCCACTCTGGTATCCGATTTGAATAACCAGAGCATCCAGACTGAACATGCATCTGTAGAAATCAGATTTGAATCAGACTTGCAAAAATTGGATTTTGTGTGGTTATTCTGTCCATTCTGTCTGTTGCTAGTGATTTTAGTAATTGTAAACCAGGGAAGTCCTTTGTAACTTTTATCAGTACATCACTTGCAGAACAAAAAGTCTATTTTGAAGCCATGAAAGGAGCCTGTAAATCCTTCAGCAGAGCTCCACTCGGCATGTTGAACCAAAATGCTGTTTTATTTGGTTCTGTCACACAAACCCCCACTGAAGAGAAACAAGCCGGAGTGATTGGTCAGAGGGGTTAATCCAGTGTTCACATGATTGCTACAGCTGTACTGACTGGGACTTGTTTAAAAATGTTTTTGGAAATATAGACTAGCTTTTTGAGAATTTTTCTGCATATGTTACATTCTATGAGGACATGGTTATCCCCATGGTAAGTCAATTTGCATACATCCATGGCAGTTGACAGATAGCTTAGTGGATTATTGTTGACTTGACTGCAAGCTGCCAGCAAGGCAACTGTGACACCCTGTTCTGGGATGACGATGCCCCAAATGGCATACTTCACACCTGGAAGAAGGTGCACTGGGTCAGTTTTACCTTGAAACCTTTCTGCTTCAGTGGCCCCAGCACTATCTCCAACCTCTCCAGATGTTGCTATGTTGCTTGACTATGGAGGAGAAAACCACGATATCATCAGGATATATTCAATTCAATTTCAATTCAATTTTATTTATATAGCGTCAAATCACAACAAAGTTGTCTCAAGACACTTTACATGTAGAGCA
>JAQMCX010000224.1:0-13949 GCA_029814765.1 Acanthurus leucopareius | reverse complement strand
CACACACACACACACACACACACACACACACACACACACACACACACACACACACTCACACACACTCACACACACACAGCTTGATGCTTTGCTGGTAATAATCTCAAACATCACGCTGTCGCTCTGATTATCTGTTAATTGAACAGTTATGGAATTAAAAGCAGCAGCAGCTCATCAGATTCTTTCAGCCACCATGTTTCTAATCTCTAAGAATGAACTTGCTCATTTGATCATTTCTCATTTGCATGCTTATTGCAGGAGGAAGCATTGCGGCTGATGGGGTCAGATCAGCTCACACACTCACCCACGCGTCATCTGTCCCATCCATCACGTCCCAGCAGCCTCAGACAGCAGCTTCCTGTCCCACAGCAGAAACATCAGACACGTGCTCATGCCTCTGGTTTTAATCTGAGCAGCAGGACGTAGTTTTTTCCCCCAATGTTCCGACTTTCTACACCAGGAACTACGAACAGAACATCAGCATCAGCATCACACTGACTGTCAGAACGGATCCGAACTGTCAGAACGGATCCAAACTGTCAGAGCTGCTGTGAACGGATGTGATGTGACACAAACACGGAGCAAACAGACTTTAGATGTGATCGGTTTGAATCGTCGTCAGGGTGACGGGTGTGATGGTGTTTGTCAGGTTTCATGTCGCTTCACTGAATCGAGCAGAGAGAGACCTGAGACAAAAGAGACCGACGACCTCACAGACTGTGAGACTGCAGATAAACTCAGAACGATGCAGGAGAAACAGCTTCCAGGGGCCTCAGGGGCCTCAGGGGCCTCCAAGCCTCAGGCCATGTGTGGTGTGAGGCCCCGGGGCCCTACGGGACCCTGATCCGGCCCTGCGTCCGGGGTCCAGGCCTTGAGAAAGAAACCAATGAAGGAGAAGCTGCTCAGACTGCAGAGTCATGATACAGGAAATGAGGAGGAGCAGCCTTCGCCGTCATGGTGTCAGAGTTGGCGTCCTCCTCCTCCTCCTCCTCCTCCTCCACCTTCTCCTCCTCCTCCTCACATGCTCCCCATCCCTCAGCACCTCGCTGCCCTGTGGACTCGTCCTGCACCTCCTCGGTCAGACTCATGAAGCTTTGATGAATCCTGCAGAGAGAAAAGAACCTGAGGGACAGAAAGGAGACTGATGTCTTCAAGGACTCTGAGATCTCAGAGGCACTTTGCAGAAAATTGGAGGTGCAAAAATTCTCAGAGCAGAAAATTGAGGCTTAAAGCAGCTTAAAGTCCCAGAGAAGTTTGGATGAAGAAGCTGAAGAAGGGGAACAGACACTCAGACAACCCTGCAAAAACAGCAAAACACCCGAACGGCCTGAAACTGAGACCAGCGTTTGTTTTCCTCAGTGAGTCTGTGAAGGTCAGTGAGCACAGAGTGAAAACACACAGTCGTCCTCCTGCTGGAGTTCAAAAACCAGAAGCTGCAGCTTCTCAAATCCTCCACTTCGTGTCCGAGCGACACGACGTGATATTTTTACCTTTTTACAGAAAGTCAAAGTGAACAAAGTTTCACCTTTACAGCTTGATTCAGACTGAAGTGGGTCAGAAGCTCCATCAGTCTGATATCAGGAGAGTTTCGTTCTCAGATGGAGAAAAACTGTTTGTCTCCATCTGAAGTGAATAATGAAACATCAGAAGCTTTAACTCAGTTCAGCTGAGCAGAGAAATGTTCAGTCTGCTGTTTCAAACAGAGAAGATCCTCTTCATTCTCCTTTTCCCTCATCAGCTCAGTGCTGGAGGAAACAACAAAGGAGAAAAGATAAAGTGAGGAGATAAAATGTAAAATAAGTTTAATCTTCTGAGATTTGATTCAGCTGAAGTTTCTTCACAAGTCTCCTCTTTCCTGATAAAGTTTGAAGGAATTTTAAGTAAAAGGTCCCTAAACTGATCATCTGTGGCTGCAAACATCTTCCAAAATGTTCATCCACAGGCCGAACACCTTCCTGCTCAGACATCATGTGGGAGACACCTGGTTCGAGTCTCAGGTGAAGTTCATCCACTCAGAGAACCAACCTGAACCTTCTGTGCCGTTCAAACTTGTCCAGGACTGGAAACAGCTGGCGGTTACATAACGGACGCGTCCTCCACCTGCAGGCTGAGCGCAGAACATCTGCATCCTGTTGGCAGAAGCTGGTTGACAGCAGCTCCGCTGGTTACCGTGGAGCTGCCCGGTTACAGCCGTGTGTGTGTACTCTCACTGATACCATGTTTAAGTGTGTCCTCTCTAAATATTGGTCCTTGTAGTTTGTCTTTGTGTCATAATGAAATGAAAATGCTGACGGGAGATAACAGAGCCGGCGGTGGAACGTTGGCATGATGAGCTGCAGGTAAACGGACACACCTGCAGGTTTACGGCTCAAACAACAACACGAAGAGCCGAGCTTCACTGTTTCTGCTGTGAAGAAACGATTTTTAAGATGTTTAAACACTCGAGGTGACGAAGTCTTTTATTTTTTTATGGATCGTTAAAGTCGTGTTTGATAACTGCAAATATTTAAACTCACATTTTCATTACTTAAAAACTTCAGAACTAACAAAGATGAAAATGCTTCACAATAAAAACAGACAGAAAAACAAAAATAAAGCACATTTGAAAAGAAGATGGAAGGAAGAAAACATCTTTGTTGGTGACAAATAAAGACAGTTTCCTCACTGAGGTGTTTACATGAGATGTTTGAATCTAACTGAACTGTTTTTTCTTGTTATTTGCAGTTTGAAGAGCTTCGTGTCGAAGAAGCTTCTGCAGAAACTCTCCATGTTTGTGGTGACAAAGGCAGAGACTTTGTGATGTTAAAGGTGTAAAAACTGGCTCACAGTTTGTCTTCAGGCAGGAAGCAGCTGTGAAAAAAGTCTCTGACATGATTTAAAATCAAAGGCTCGCTGTGTTTTTCACTGAGATTCTCATCAAAAAACCCCAAATAATCACATTTACTTTGTTATTCTTTGATCATGTGATCGAGCCTTTTCTTCTCTCTGACGTCGCTCGAGTCTTTCTGTCCGAATAGTCGACACTCAGCCAGGCAGAAAGAGAAGTTGAGCTGCTGGTCGACTTCATGCCTGAACACCAGAAGATCTCAGCTGATCGTCTTCATGCTCGACCGTCACACAGACAGACTGAAGGGCCACGTTTGGCTCTTTGGCTCTCAGAGGAAAAACAGGCTGAAACAAACTAGGTTTCCTTCAAACAGCAGCTTCACAGTCAGTCGGACCGTTTTCACTGCAGACGTCTGGACACAAAAAGTCCTTCACACTTACATGATCATATTTAATATGTCACTTTTAATGAAAAAGTCATTTCAGAGTCTTCAAACTCAAACCAGCAGTGAAAACATCTTCTATCAGCTGTTGTGTGTTTGTGGATCGAAGTCTGATGAATCTTCTTCCTCTGAGTTTCACGGTTTGATGCAGTGAAGCAGCAGAGGAAGCAGAGTTTCTGTTCAATGTGTCGTTCACACTGATTTCTGCTCCTTTTTATGCTCGATGAAGATGTTAGAAAAACTGTTCTTATTCTTTTTGTCCTCTCTCATGTTTCACACTTCGTGTTACGCTGGAAAAAAACAGTTCTGGGTGACAAAAGTTTAATATTTTTAAATAAAGATTCTAAAATATTCATATAATGTTTAAAAATAAATGTCAAAACACAGATGCAAAAACTGTGAACAAGATGCACAAAAAGATAAACACACACACACACACACACTCACACACACATGCACACACAAACACACAACACACAACACACACACAACACACACACACACACACACACACACTCTGTTCAGAATATGAGGAGAAATTCTTCCTGTTCTCCATCAGTTGCTCACCTGATGTCTGTCGGGTCAAATCAGCCTGTCAAAGGAAACCTGCTGAGAGAAACATGGACTCGGGGGATGAGTTATGACCACACACACACACACACACACACACTCACAAACACACACACACACGCAGGTCGTCCTCCTCGCCGGAGCAGCTGATCGTCCAGATGTTCGCCGTGGCCTCGCTGACCACAGAAACCTCTGGTTCCCCATCTGAAGCCGAGCAGCAGCTGTTTGAAACCACAAGCAGACAAGACAAACTGAACTTTACTGGACTTCACTGAACGCATCGTCCTGCTGAACTCTGTGAATCTGAGGCTCATTCACTCGCTGGTTTGTTTCCATCAGACAGCAGCTTCATGACTCTGATCAGATGGTTTAGATTTACAATATGACCGAACAGATTTGTTGATGACTGAAGGATTCATGCTGAATATTAATCTCATCTAACATTTATTATGTATGTGTGTGTGTGTGTGTGTGTGTGTGTGTGTGTGTGTGTGGTGAGATTGTATTGCTATCTTTGTGAGGACCGTTTCAGGTTTAAGTCATTTCACTGAGGACATTTCTGCATTAAACATCCTGCTTGGTTCATAATTTGAAGACTGAAGGTTCAGACGTTCAGGTTTTGGTTTGGAAATCAGAGTTTTGTCAGTTTGGCTCCTTAAAAGTGATGAAAATGTGTGTTTGTGTGTTGTGATCTTGTTGGATGGATGTTAGATGTTCAGAATAAATGAGAGTTGTTCAGATTGGATGTTGTGTTTGTGTCTGACAGCTCGAGATCTGGACTCTGTGAACCTCTTTATGTAAAAACCAAAGTAAATGAAAACCTCCATATTCCTGAAAACCACATGAAAGCTGCTGACATGCACCTACAGACACTCAGCGTGGGCTGCAGCACGCTGCTTCACAGTTCAAACCTTCCATCCACAGAAAAGCAGATCTGCTGTGTTCAGAAACTGCTGGTTTTGGTTTGATGTCAAAATGCAAACGACGTTTTTCTCTCTGCTGGTGTTTCATCGTTTGTTTTCTGAAGCTGTTAAACATTTGCAAGAATTAACAACATTATAATGAATTCATCTGTTCTCAGCAAACAGTTGGTGTTAAGAAAATTTACTTATGTAGATGGAAGTGTGTGTGTGTGTGCGCGTGCGTGTGTGTGCGTGCGTGTGTGTGTGTGTGCGTGTGTGTGTGTGTGTGTGTGTGTGTGTGTGTGTGTGCGTGTGCAGGATCTCTTGGGACTCTGAAGTGAATCCTCGCAGTTTGACTCCAAGTTCCTGTCTGCTGGCTGTCGGGTTGCCAGGTTGGAGCCGAGTCCTGGGCTGCAGATGGCTGCAGATGGATGGCGGCTTCCTGCTGTTGGGTTGCCAGGTTGGAGCGGCGCCCGGGCTGCCAGACCTGCAGAGAGTTTCATGCATCTTTCTTGTGGAGGCTGTTTGCAAATCATCAGATCACGACACACAAAGTCGCAGCGGTGAATCTGCAGGTTCAGTCGCAGGAGAGAAAAACAAACAGCAGACTTTTATACATTTGACACATGTGACAGATTTTTATTTGATTCACTCACATATTTGCCTCTAAAACAGACACTTTGACAGGATGTGGACTCACACACATGTTGTTGCTGCAGAATAAGATTATGATTATCAGAAACCAGGACGGCAAACACACGTTACAACCAGAGTCAATACGCAAACATGCAAAGCAGAAACAAGCTGCAGAAACAAACATGAAAATTAAACTTGATTGTCTTTAATTAGAAAAATATTAACTGCAGTTCACTTGTTTAAATTTATTCTGCTGATCTGTAATTATTTTATGTCATTATGACTCGTTGATGCTGTTTCTGTCTCTGCTCTTCAACATCCTCCTTTCTGAGAGCGTTTCCACTCTCACACAGCAGCTCTCACTTAACCATTGACAGGATTTATAGGTCGAGAACCGACAAACTGAAGCAGATGGTTCAATGGAAAGAGACTTAATGGAAAGTCACTGGAGGAAGACAGACTGCTCGACTGAACGCAGAGAAAATGGATCTGACTGCAGAGGAAGACGAGCAGCGTGAAGTTTTCCTCCAATAAAGAAAATATTATTTTTCATGAGTCTGTTTTTTGAATAAAATCCTCCTCAGTAACTGTTTGATGGAACATCTGTCATCGAATCAAATCCCTCCCGATGAGCTCTGACTGCAGTTTGAGTGTGTTTGTGTTTCCCCTGATGGAGTCTGATGGTTTCCAGTAAGAGTCCCAGTGGCTTCCAGCTCTCCTTCATCTTTTTCTTCTTCTCTTTCTAAATGGAAAACCTTCTCAACCTTCAGAGCCACAGCTGCTGTCGGTCCATCATCTGAAGGTCTGGATGAGGTTTTAGATGAACCTTTATTTGTTCTGACACACACGCTGCAGTTAACACACAGCGTCACACCCACATGTTTAAATACCAGAACACACACACGCACACACCCTGCGTGACGTCCTGCACACTGATATCACACAGATGTCTCACGTAGTAAAACCAGTTCACAGCTGCTGAGACGTTTCTCTCAAAACAAAACATGACGTCATGACTTTGTATTATATGAAACTTTCCCTCCTGAACTTTTTCCTGCTGCTTTTCATTTCCAGGAGAAGAAATCCTGACAGAGACCAGCATGCTTTGCAGTTATCCTCCTCCTTTATTGCTCTGTTGTTCTGTAGTTAAAGGAGTGAATTAGCGGCTGATCTGCGGCCTGCGGGGTTAGGATTAGGCTTTATGGACTGACCTGTGTGAGCTGCTCTTATCGCTCTGCGACTCGCTCAAACACACAGCTGATAGCAGCATTTTCCGCTGGCAGGTGTTAACTTGCCTGCTCTTTTCCTTATCTGTGTTTGTTAATTAACCCAGCGTTGGGCGCTCAGCAGAGGAGAGATAAAGAAAACAGATGAATGTGCGTTGGGAGGGTCGGTGAATTGCTCTGCTTATCAGCGTCTGTTGTTGCTCATCGTGTCTCTGTCGTGTTTACATTCAGGTCATCCTGCTCTTATAAACGACTGAGAAACCAGCGTCGGACAGGAAGTTATCAGCCCCGTGTCCTCCCGCGTTCCTGCTGCCTCACAGGAAATTAATTACAGCACACAGAAGTCTCCTTTAGCCTCCTGTTCAGCTCTGTGTGGATGACTGCATGTCACTGTGAGACATCTCAGCAAACACACCTGTAATTTCATGACGACATGTCCAACATGTGGTTTATTATCTCTGTGTTTTTTCATCCTGGTCTCGAGTCGTTCCTCCTCGTTTTGAAGCTGTTTCTTCCCCTCTGACTGTTTCTCTCTTTGAAAGATGGTCAGGTTTGTTTGTTTTAGCAGCACAGTTGGATTTTTCTTATCTTTTTTCCAGGCCTCCGTTCAGAGGAGCAACAGGTGGGAGCAAACAGACACAAAGCAGAGGGAGCAGGTTGTTCCCTCTGTGGTGCCCTCTACAGACCTGAGTGTCAGCTGACACCATGAAATGATCCGGAAAAGACTCGAATCCATCACAGGGAAGAATCTGTGGAGTCCAGCTCCACGAGTCTGTGAGTGATAAGAGATGTTGTTGCAGGAATTCTGCAGCGTGATGGAAGAACCTGAGGAGGAGCCATGATGGGAGGTTCCAGAAACTCAAACACATGTCCTCAAGTTTGGGACAAAAATGGGTTGGTTTTGCTTTAAAAAAGACCATGTTTCCCTTCACTTACTTTGTTTTGAAAACTACTCCATGTAGAAACACCTGGAAAACACCTGGAAAATCATCTTAAGTCTCCATAAAAACACCTGTTAGAAAAGTCTCCTGCTCGGCTGCTTCGTCCCTCATGTGAGCAAACATCTGATCAGAACCACATCAGGCTGAGAAGATCTGCTAAACTATGATTCATGTCAAATGTTACGTATGTGGACTGTGAACTGTGTTTGTGGTGATCAGGCAGGAACAGATGCTTTGAACATCTGGATGAAAACTGTCCAGATGTTGCATGAGGAGATTGAAACCAGAACCAAAATCTCATCAACTCTGAGTGTGAAGATCAGAACATCGGTGTGTGTTTTTTGTGTAATTCTTGTCGTGTTTATGAGAACGGACGCTAACACGGGAGGAGATGCTGAAGTTTCCTCCTCAGATGATTTACGGCACATTTCCACACAAACTTGTATAACTGTAACAGATTAAATTTGAGCAGATCTGCAGGTTATAAAACCAGCAGGATGTTTGTGTTACATGTTTGTTGACGGCAGAAAACGTTGCAGAGCGAAGCGTCTGTCTCGTGTAAAAGCCTCCTGACAGAGAACAGAGGCTGTGCGATCGATTGCACAGCAGAACATTAACGCTCTTCTCTAATCTGATTTTTTCCATCGTCAGATTCCCGCTGAGCTCAAACTGAGAGTCCTGCTGCTCACAATCGAATCAGGAAGCCTGAGGAAATGTGCTGCTTTGCTGTGAGCGTTCAGGTGAAACTTCACTCAGCGGCGTCTGTTTCTGAACGCAGCCTGATGTGAAGCTCCGACTCCTTCTGTGATGATGTTTGTGTTCATGGTATTTTCAACATTTATCTCCGTTCAGCCGTGACAGATTCTGTTTTAAATGAGTTTGGCTGCTGTGCAGGTCCAAACTAAGCTATGCTAAGCTAAGCTAAGCTAAGCTAAGCTAAGCTAAGCTAGCAGTGTGTTCAGCACTCGACTTCCTGCCTGATCACCACAAACACAGTTCACAGTCCACATACGTAACATTTGACATGAATCATAGTTCAGCAGATCTTCTCAGCCTGATGTGGTTCTGATCAGATGTTTGCTCATATGAGGGACGAAGCAGCCGAGCAGGAGATGTTTCTTACAGGCGTTTTCATGGAGACTTTGGAAGATTTTCCAGGTGTTTTTACATGGAGTAGTTTTCCGACAAAACAAAGTAAGTGAAAGAAAATATGATCTTTTCTTGAAGCAAAACCGAGACATTTTTGTGCCTCAAACATTCAACTGAACCTGAACCACTAAAAATAACATTTTAAAAAGGTGAACAGACATCCTCCACCATCCACCCTGCTGTGATTTAAAGAAACGTACAAAGTCTGAACATTTTGCACATTGAAGCTCAAATATTCAGCTGCAGGAACAAGAAAAAGAAATAAAACAAACTCGGCACAAACTGAGTGAAAACATTTCAGTTCTTTCAGAGTTCAGCAGGTCTGAACTTCCATCGACACAGACGAGGATCCAGAGAGGAAGCTCTGATGTTTTCACAAAGCAGGAAGGCGACTGTGATCAGACATCATGTGCAGACTGTTTGCAGACTGTTTGCAGACTGTTTGGAGTTAATATTCAGTCACTGTGGGAAGAAACAAGATTGGTGGGTAAATAATTAATTTTTGTCCCAAAACGCTGTAAAATGGGACAAATATACACACAACCTTTGTAACAAAACACACACAGGACACAAACACACGACTGGAGTTCATAAATATGATCATAAATAAAATCTCACTGCTCACTGGAAAAACGTTAACAGGCCAAACTCAGGTTTCTGAAAACGACTGAATTTCTTCAGGGTCGAGTTCTGTCTGTTTTACACAGTGAAACATCTCAACTCGCTGACTGAGACATTAAACTCTGTCGTTGTTCTGAGGTGATTCGATCTGATCATCAGCAGGTTGGAACGTCTGCAGCTCGGTGCTGACGGATGATCTGCATTTACACAATGTGCCTCATATTCCCCACTTCACACACACACACTCACACACACACACACACACACACACACTCACACACTCACACACACACACCCACAGATCATGTGGGCAGCAGGAAACGTGGGATCGGAGGGAGAACAGAGTGTTTATCTGATTAGCGAGCGGACAAACAAGCTGAGCTGAGAAGATTCGTCCCGTCACTTTGCTTTAATGAGGAGAGTCGGTGATCAGCTTCATGTCAGACTCACCTCAAACTACCTGCAACATCTGCAGCTCACACACAGATGGAAACAGCTGGACTGATGTTTGCTTTGGATTGTAGATGCAGTTTTGTTGATGAGATAAAAATCAGCTGCTCGGTGTCAAACAGGACGATGAGTTTTAATAAACTCATCATCATGCAGAACGACAACTTCACAGCGTTAAACATTCAAACCAAACAGACTGTTTTTGTTTCTGCATCATCAATATGCTTCGTTTTAAGGAGTCTGACATCTTCAGTCAGTCTGATAAATCTGGGATCCGAACAGGAGATCGGAGTAAACCTGAAGGAGGAGGAGTCAAACCAGAACAAAGTGAACTGGCTGCTTCTTCTCTCTGCTGCAGGTTTTATTTGCAGATCTGTTTCCGTCTCAGATGATCAGATGTTTCACTCGTCCTGGTTGATGAGAGACGAGCTGAAGCTTCTCAGCATGTTTGATGGTGATGGAGGTCTGATGGAGAAAAGAGTCAGAGCAGAGATTCACCAGCAAACTGAGCCGGGATCAGTGATGTGCTGGTCTTTGTTTTACAAAAGAGTCTGAACTCTGTTGCATTTTGAATAAACCAGCTTGAACCGTCTCTCTTTAAGAAGAAAAAGTGATTCTCGTTTAATTAAAAGTGTCGTGAGCAAAAAATCTGTGAATTCTGAAAATTCAGTTTAATGAGGTCGTGGTTTTTATGACCTCACCTCCGACACACCACGTTTAACAACAACAGAAGCAACGCAGGTACCAAAGCTCACAAACGTTCTTGTCTTCATCCACAACCACACACACACACACACACACACACACACACACACACACACACACACACACTCCTGCAGAGCAGACCGAGGTCGAACAAACAGGAAAACCTGAGTTTGAGCGACACAAACAGCCTGAAACATGATCGACAGAATCTCAGCTGGGAGGCGAAAATAAAAACCTGACGAGTGTCGTCTTCAACCCCCCTGTCAACACTCAGGAACACACACACACACACACACACACACACACACACACACACACACACACACACACACACACACACACACACACACACATACACACACACACAGAACAGCCATCAGGAGCAATTCAGTATGGCCCAAGGACACTTTGACTTTGAGACTGAAGGAGTCAGGGATCAAACCACCAACCTTCTGATGAGGTGATGACTTACCACCTGCTGAGCCACAGACGCCCCACTGGTACATTTCACTTAACGTTTATATACAGTTATAAAAAAACAAATGTTTGTGTACAATAAGTAAAACAGATACATTAAAATACACGCAAATTACTGCTTTAATTACATTAGAAGTATTCAAATGAGTTACTTTTATGCTGATCAAACCTGAATGAATGAATGAATGAATGAATGAATGAATGACCATGTTCACATTTAGTTAGATTCATTTTATTTAGACGGGCATTTCTTAAACTTTGGGCAGGTCATGGACCCATTTTTATTGGATGTTAAGTGGATGTAGAATGTAGATATACTAAAGCTAAAACAGCAAATAGAAAAACTGATGTAGTCTTTTTCATATTTGTCACACGCAATATTTCATCAATAAAAATCTTTTCACTTTGATTGTGCCAAATATCTAAAATGATTTCCATTGAACTTGGAGCAACAATACAACTTTGTCTTTAATTTATGACTGCGTCTGCTGTAAACTTTTTTGTAAGAACTTGTTTGGGGTTTAAAAATGCAGCTGTGCACAAACCTGCAAGCCTCTGGAGAATCTGGATCCACAGAACCTTAGACTGCAGAGAAACTTGCAGCTTTACATGCCTCTTTGTGCTTGAAAAATGTCTTATATTTTTTATACTTTACATTGTTTCCCTTGTCTCCTTTAGTTTAGTGACAGAAAATCCCCTTTATAAGCCTTTATCAGGCCGATTTAGTCTCTGCTCTGAACTACTTAGTTTAATGGTATCTCTTTAGTTTTTGTTAAACACTGTTTGGTGTTTTTCAGATCTTTCTTCCTCACCACATTGCCTGAGAACTAACTTGCGTGATGATGTGAAACAACCTCTGGAAGGAGGTTTCTCTTTGAGATCACCTGAGGTTGATACCAGTTATCTGGGTAAGACCAGTGGCCCCCCAAAGTTTGTTACTTTTATTGTTTTAAAGAGCTATTGTTTAACCTTTCTTGCCCTTTTTCTGAGGCTTAGTTAATGATAAAAAAATACACAAATCAAGGTTAAGAACGAAGACAGCAAAGATTAGAGTTAAGTTAATTTAACTTCATAAAAAAAAAGACTCCATTCTCTATCTAAGACCGTGTTCGGTCCATGTCTTCACACATACTTGAGATCAACCGAATGATCTGGATGAAGCACTCAAAGGGGGAACTCGTGTCTGAGCTGACTGAACACAGGACTCCAGTCTGAGGAGTAGAGGTGGACTGTGTTCCCGCCAGTGATGCTTGGTCCTCAAACCCCAGTCAAAGTAGAAAGACATTGGCTTTTTAATGCTTCGCTATCGTCCGTATTGTCCGCCCTGAGAGCTCTGAAAATGTGTTGATGAAATGGTTTTCACAAAACAACAAAATCTTCTCCAGCCAGACAGCATGGATGGATAGAGAGGTGAGAGCTCTGCCCAGGGCTAAATGAACTGTCTTTCAGTCTGGTTGACAATGAAGCACGTAACCACCAGAGTAAACTGGCATCAAGGTGTCAGAGCACAGACAGCGCTGTGGCTTGGTGGTAGAGCAGGTTTTATGGTCGTCTGAAGGTCAGTGAATTGCCCACAACATCTCCAGTCTGTGTTTCGAAGTGTCCTCGGGCCAAAATACTGAACCCTGAATGTCTCCCTATGACTGCTGGGCTGATACTTTGTGAATGTGTGTGACTTGTGTTGTAAAGCGCCTTATGATCAGAGAGGGAGCGAGATCCATACACTGACAACACCAGAGATATGTGGCATGTAAATCAGAAAATCCCAGGCTGCAGAGGCAGAGAGCCATCATCATGTGTAAAGACACTTTTAGAGTCTTAAAGTTGTGCAATGAGAACAACTTACTGCTAATTGTCAGCAAAGCCAAATAACTGACTGTTGATTGTAGAAAATTTAGCTCAGAAAAAACGATGCCAAGGATTCAAATCATAAGAGCACACAGCAAGTGATCAGTCAAAGAGTCCCATTCTGTCCTGTTTAGATCTTGATTTACTTCTCCAAACTCCACACAGCAGACCAACCATCATGCACCAGGCTCTCCATGCTGGCTCCCTCTGAAGCTGTCAGCAACACAATGGTTCCTACAAAGGGAACTCCAGAGTTGTCAAAATTGACCAAGATTGTCAGTCAGCTGCCAGAGGCATCACTTTGTTCTAGCAGGCCAAATGTTGTACTGAACCTCAGTCTTTTTGTTTTCTTCCTGGGAAGCTGAAACAGGAGTTTCTGTAGAGATGAGGGCTTATTCATTCTAATTAAACTGTATAACCTTGTACTCGAGCTTTTTGTTCCTCGTCATAATTACTTTGTGCAAATTCTGTGTTTTCTTGTGAACCAGTTTCCTCTCATCTTCCAGCCTGTTCACCCCTCTGAAGTTCCCTGCCTAATTATGTATTTTCAAACTGCAGTGGAATTAGTTTATTGGCTGACGTGTAATAATCATAAAAAAGTATAGTTTGACCTTCCAATGTATGCGGTTCATACACACAAACTTTTCTATATAGTAGAGTTTATATGTAAGGTACATGTTTTAGAATGACGTTTACCTTTGTTATTGGAATACCTGAAAAATTCAAAAGTTGTTGTTCTATTTAATGAGTAAATTTCGTAATGAGACATGAGAGTCTTACACAAAAAACAAAACAAAAAACCCCAAAAATATATATACATACAGTACATAAGGTACCTTTTACAGATTCACTGAACCTCTCAAAGTTGCGGTGAGGTTTCTCAGTGTCCACAACACAAGATTGAACAAGAAAAAGATGAAGCATGAAAAAACCTGCTGCTGTTGACCTGCAGCTTAACGTTCTGATGAAGTGTGGAACAAACAAAGAAAAGGCAGTTATTTCACATAATCATTGTATTTAGAGGTTAGTAACAAAAACACATGTGCACATGTCCATGCACACTCTCTACACTATCCAGCTACACACACACACACACACACACACACACACACACACACACACACACACACACACACACACACACACACACACACA
>JAQMCX010000223.1:0-13956 GCA_029814765.1 Acanthurus leucopareius | reverse complement strand
AAATACAGCTGACTCAGCAAAAAAAGATTCACTGACTGTCTGAGACACAAACGAACACACACACACACACACACACACACACACACACACACACACACACACACACACACACTCCCGGTGCCTTCATGGCCGTCAGGCTTCGTGCCGTCGCAGCTCTCATCACCGTGGTGCGTTCAGTGTTTCTCGCTGTGATCGAGTTCAGTCGGTGAAATAAAGCAAAAGGATAAAACTCATCTTGGCTGAACTGAAACGTTTCTCTCCTCTGATGATTTCTACATAATTTTACTTTAATAAATTCAAGGAGGCTGCCAACTTATTTTCCTGAGAGAAAAAAATCATCATTTTAAAAGGAAACGTAAAACACCAGAGTGAGAAATACAGAAAAAAAAGCTAATAACTATTAAAAACACAGTCGGCTGATGTTAATCATGACTCTGTAACGGTTTTATTGTTACTGAGCTGCTCTGCTGCTGCAGAGGCAGAATCACTCTGTAAAAACCACAAGTCATCAATAATAAAAGCTGCAGCAGCTGGAGATGAAGTCGATCCTCATCCTCCATCAGCCCTTTCAAAGCAGCAAACAGAGACAGGAACCTGATGTTCAGCAGCGTGTGTGATGGAAACATCTTTTCCACATCAGTTCTGATGGAGAAACATCTCGTTCTGTTTCCAGGTGTTTGTTCTCACCTCACCTGTTGATCCAAATGCACCTGACTCACATTTTCTTTTTTTAAAAAACAGTTAAAGGTCACCTCAGATGTGTGAACAATGACTGAAAGCTCCTGCAGAAACCCTGAGTCCTGCTGCTGTGTGAAGGTCACAGTGTTCGACTGAAGCTGCTGTCTGACAGTTTACCTGAGCAGGTGCTGAAACAGTGACCGTGGTTGATCTCCGTCTTTCTTTCTCCGCCTCTTCATCCTGAAACCATCTGCTGTGATTTCTTCTCCAGCTCTTAAATGTTGGATTTCTTCTTCTCTGAGTGCATTATCTTGCCGGTTGGTTGAGAAGACCATCAGCACTTTTTTCGGCACAGTTTAATGACGAGCACCAAATGTTTGACTTGTTTGATCCGTGTGTAATGAACCTGCTGCGCCGCCGCGGCCTCTGTCTTTACATTCTCATGCTTTCAGCTCGTCACAGTGGAAGGTGCTGCTGGAGGTGCAGTGACATTTTAATTACAGCGTCAGCAGATGGTTTCTGCAGGCTTCTCCGTCACAGTCGAGCTGGTGGTGAATCATGCGGTTCCACGCTCTCAGACGGCAGCGGAGCGAGCTGCAGCAGCGACTCTTTACAGCCTCTGAAACGAGTCCAAAACAAGTATCGACCCAGCAGGCTGTTCATATTTGGGCAGCCAGTCAAGTAAATAAACTGTGTATGGATCTGCACGCGGTCCGTCCAAACACTTCATTACTGCCGACGCTCCAGCGAGTGTGTGTGCAGAGTCCTACAGGTTAGATCCTGATGTGGGAGCTTGGACACCTCACGCTGCAGAAAACCACCGAAGACTTTTAAAAGGCTGATGAATGTGGCATTTTTATGAGACGAGATGTGTCGAACCTGAAGCAGAAAAAAGACTCTGAAGTGGAAGTTTAAAAAAACACAAAACGTTACAGAATCAATACGTTTATTGGAAATGTCATCAATGGATTCAGTCAGGAGGAGAACAAATCTGTGAACGTTTGTGTCAAATTCAACTTTACATGTTGATTTAAAGGAATGAGGGAAGTGAGAGCTGAAGAGTCCGAACAGGAAACTGATCCTCTCCTGTCAGTCACATGATCACAAACACAACAATAAAACAATGATAATAAAATGCAGCTTTACATGAGGACCAAAGCAGCACAGTCAGGCATCATGACAGGAAGTTAAACACACAAAAGTTTTTTAAACTGACGAGTCAGAAACTAAAGCAGCTTTAGAAAACACTGAGCACGTGATTGGACGGATCATCTGTCCGTCACAGTCTGTCACTGACTGTTGGAATCAAAGTTTCCTGCAGGACTCTGATTGGTCTGAAACACTTGATCACATGATCACATGACCTCACAAATCCAGCTGCGTCTCATGTCACCTTTCCTGTCTGCTCTTAAACTTCAGACATCAGATTTTTCCATGGAACAACCTCGTTTTCTGTCCTGAAAGAACCTGAAAGAACCTGAAGAACCTGAAAGAACCGTCTTTTATTAAACTGTGTGGAGAATCAGGTTAAGCGAACAGCGTTGTGAACTTTTATAATAACTTCATATTGTATTTGTGTCTTTATGAAGTTCTTCCTGCACCGATGCTTTGCGTTCTCTTTAATAACGGAGGGATCTTCACCTCGCAGACACAGACTGCTGAGTCGGGCTGAAGAGCAAAAACGCTGAGTGATCCGACATCCAGGACGAGGAAGACGAGCCGCTGAAGGTTTACAGAAGAGTTAATGCTGTTTGTTCCAGAAGTGCTGATTCTGGTCTGCAGAGCTTATGAGCTCAACTCACTGCTTTAATCAGATGACTGTAGGAATGAAAGGTAACATTCATTTCTGTATATTTCTGTGTATTTCTGTGTATTTCTGTGTATTTCTTGTATTCTCATCGAGCCACAAAGCGAAACACAGAAACTAAGACAAAGTGAAATGAAAAGACTCTTTCAAATGTCAGCAGAGGAGATCAGAAGAAGTTTTAAATCAACTCTTCATATTAAATCAGACTGAGAAGTGAAACTCAGAGGTTCACGTGTCCTGATGTGACACGACACTCCAAGTTTCTTCTGTCTGACTCCGTGATGTTGCTGCTGGTTTCACACCTGCAGGAAAACATCCACTTCCTGCTCGCTCTCTCTCTCTCTCTCTCACACACACACACACACACACACACACACACAGCTCTGGTTGTTGGTGACGCAGCCCAGCGAGTCTTTTCACACACACACACCTTTTATGAACTGTGATCATGAACTACGTCGTGACCTTTTTAAGCTTCTCAGACGGTGATGAGTCATAAAAGTGGTTCGAATAAATTCTGACGACTGATGAAGATTATTGGACGTTTTTTGCTGATGTGCATTTTTTAACTGACGAGAACAGGAATATCAAAAAAATTATGAACTTCAGACTTTCTGCATAATCACTCAGAGAGATGAACTGCGTGTGTGTGTATGTGTGTGTGTGTGTGTGTGTGTGTGTGTGTGTGTGTGTGTGTGTGTGTGTGTGAGCTGCATGACTCATCTCCTTTTACATCAGGTCATGAACTTATTAATCAACCTTCAATAATGTTGAACATGTTCTCGGTGTAAAATGTGAAGTGTTGGCAGTAAAAACTCTGACCTGATGGTGGCGCTGCAGGAAACACAGAGCAGCACAAAGTCATTGAGGTTCATCCTCAAAGGAACAAGAACATCTGAAGCACATTTTCATGGAGACACATCAGAGAGTTTTAGACTCTTTGACTGACAGCTCCAAACCTCATGGTGGCGCTAGTCAGCAGGATTCATCTCCTGAACAACATGAACGTGAGATTTTTCAAAGTGGTGGACCTGCATCTTCTCACAGAAGACAAGAGGAGAGATGCAAGAAAAATAGGAGAAGAGGAGGAGGTGAGGAAACAGGAGATGTGAGATGTTTTTTCCTCTCAGAAATCGTCAGTTTCTGATGGCGGCAGCACAGCTGGAGCAGCTGGATCAGCTGGATCAGCTGACAGTTCTGCAGCGTGTGAGAGAAACATGGATGAGTTTCATGGACATCAGCTGTTGCTGAATCTTCAGCATCTCTATTTTTTCTCTCCTGATGTTGTTTCCCTTCAAAAGGCTGAAAGCAGGAAGCAGAAGGAGGCGGCGAGTGGCGGCGTCGGACGGATTGTTGCTGTTACACTGAGCAGCTTCCAGGTGCGAAGCAAGTCAAACATCTGCTCAGTGAATCTCTGCCTGCATCAACATCGATGGAAGTGACAGTTTGAATGTGGATGGAGATCTTCTCGTCAGTGCATGCGTGACTGCTGGGAATACAAGCCCCATCATGTTTATGTGTGTGTCATCTGTTACAGTGTTTTGTTTTCCCACCACGAGGCCCCGGGGAGCCCGTCCGGCCTTAAGACCTTTTCCATGTACCACTCCTCTCGTCTCCAGACGGCAGCGACGACCTTACAAGATGTCAGTGTGATTCATATTAACACTCGAGCTGCTGCTGTTAATCCTTCTGACGGCAGCAAACACCACGAACGTCACGGAGTCACAAACCCAACGAGGAACCAAAACATCCACCTGATCCCGACTTTTCCTCAGAAATGTAACACAGAACTGTTTGTTCAGACTGAGACAAAAAGACAAAAGTTCTCTGCTGCAAAAACTTTATTTTTTATGTTCAGTGCATCAAAAATTAATGGTTGGTTTTATTCGTTCAAACAAGAAAATGAAGCTTTTCTTAGTTTAAAAAAAGAGACTTGAACTCAGAAGGTGACGAATCCATTTTCTGATTATTGAGGATTATTAATGTTAGAATATTTCCTTCTTTAACATTTTGTAAATTTAATTTTTTGTGACTGAAAGAGCTCAGTGAACGTTACTGCTGTGACTGCTGCCCCTAGAGGTACAGAGTGGCATTACAGGTCAGGCTGACTGAATCAGCCCTGCAGGATGCAAAACTTTCTACACTGATTTTCCATTTTTTCCTTCATCTTCAGCACAAACGTTTCCATCTGGATAAATTCAGCTCCGTCTCGTTTTAAAGTTGCACCTCCAGCATCGACCGGAGAACCTGCGTCATTCAGGTAAACACAGTATTTACGTAATCGTATTGGATTGAGCTGTGTGGTTATCAGTGGGGACCCGATAAGGAGTCAGATTTAGATCAGGCCTCTTATGTACTCGATCCATATATCGAGTTTTCTCAGCGGAGCATCTGGGCTCCTCTGTGGGATGAACGGAGGAGCTCAGAGGACCAGGAGGAGCAGAAACAAAGCTTGTGTTTAAAGGAGCCACTCGAGGTGATGAGGAAGCTCAGATCCGACGTGGAGGAGAGCAAACCAAGATCACGGCTCAGGGATTATCATTCCCATCAGAAACCACCTCAAGTTCCTCCACGAGGAGCTGAAGAGTGGAGAAAAAAACATCTTGAACATCATGTTTCACGCCTGAGATGAAGATAAGCAGATCAGGATTAGAGAGTCAGCGGCTTCATGAAATGTCACCAAAAGATTCAGAGGTTTTCTGATCTGAAACCTTTTGGGTTCAAATTCAGGACGTTTGAATAAAAAACAAAACCAAAAAAAGCATGTTTGATGAACTCACAGTGACTGATGATGGACATCAGAACGGGGTTTTGTTGGATGGAGTTAGTGTTAGGAGACGAGGAGATGGTTATGTGAGGGAAAAGAGGACATGGAGAGGAAGAGTTTTATCTCCTGGACAAATAGGAAGTGATGAAAGAGAGGAAGAGTAGAAGGAGAGCGAAGTAAACAATGAAAAAGGAAGAGGAGGATGAAAAGAAGGAGAGACAGATGATCAGATTTAGAAAAGAAGAGCTTTTGAGCTTCAGCACGAATGAAAAGAAGAAGATAAAGATGAGCAGAGAAAGAATAAAAATGATGGAGGGAGGCAGAAGATGTGAGAAGCACTTGAACAGATTTGCTCTCATGTGGCACGAACGAGTCGTTTCAGACACTTTCATCAGTTTCCTCTCAGACAAACAAACGTTCAGAGCGACAAACAGTCTGTTTCCATCTGGAGGAGAAACACGAGAGCCACTCGTTTCACAGACAGACTGAGATTAAAACACAAAACCACCCGAACATTTCACTATATATAATAATGTTATCGGCATCATCACCTCCATCACTCTCCAGTTCACAGAGATTTTAGATTTTTTTGTAATTGTGTGAAGTGTTGGAGGTTGGTGTGACACCTGCAGCCTGGATCTTCATCCTCACAGCCTCGTCATCCTCTGTGATCGAAGGTGTGATGAATCATCTCATCGCTGTAATCAGCACCGTGTTTGAACTCTGTCTCATGATGGACTCTGATTTTCTCTGTTTGAGAGGAAATCGATGCTCCTCCATTGTTCTGCTTCTCAGAGCTCCATCCTGCTCCTTCAGGCTTCGTCTCCTTCACTTCACATCAGCTGCTGCTTTAAAAATCTCAGTCTCAATGAAAACACAAAAACACAGATGATATCTTATCAAGAATGAGCCAAAGTAACATTGATAAAATGATCAAAACCCCTGAACTTCTCGTCCAAAACCTGCAACTCTGGAGACTTTACAGTGAAAATGTTGGATTGAATCCTGTCATTCACGGTTCAGTCTGAAGTCTCTGTTTCTCTACAGCAGCAGCTCTGTTTCCTCCTCATGGAAACAAAGGAGATACAGAGATTTTCTGTCAGTGTATCAACAAGACAAACATCTCCTGACATGTGATTCAGGAACCTTGGAGGTTTTTTCTCAGTCACTTTTATAAAAAAGTGGAAGTGAAACAAACAATCAGCTGGTTTTTCCCTGAAGAAAACAAGCACGTCTGGTTTGGTTTTATCTGAATGAATTCATAATTAAAAAGATTCTTCACGTGTTTGCAGCCTCTTCGGGTTTCTGACGCAGAAGAAATCATCAGTCTGCATCGAGGCAGAAAAGTTACAGGTGGATTTTTTAAAAGAATTAACATGAAGTCCTCTGAGAAAAGGACCTCACTGAGTATTTAGAAAACACAACAGGGAGCAGCGTCTGTAGGGGGCGCTGTTACTGCAAACTGTGTGACAGGCAGGCAGGCAGGCAGACAGACAGACAGACAGATGGAGAGTCGCTGTCAGTCTGAAGCTGCCTTCACGTCATGTGGGATGGCAGGATGCTTTCATGGACCTCTCAGAACTGTTGGATAATTGCACGCTTGGTCTCGCGTGGGAACTCGACTTCACATCTGTGAGAGTTAAATTACCTTGAAAGGTGTTTTGACGTGACTTTTCCCTGTTTGTTTGCTTCATCAGCTGCCAAGTGGGATATATTTGAGCTGTCAGGCGGCGTCAGCTGTAATTAGTCAGAAACTGGTGTTTACGGAGTGACGTGAATGCAGCCAGGAGGAAAGAATCCTGTTTTAAATCCGCCTGCAAATCATCTTCCAGCTCTGTGAAAGTGCAGCGCTGATGTGCTGGAATCACCGTTTAAAGGGAGAAAAAGGAGCAGCTGTTTCCACAAACTGACAAATGATCTCACATGTAACATAAAAACAGAATTAAACACATTTTCTTTTCATGTGTTTCATTTTGCATCAAATCATTTCAAATTTATATAAACGATAAAATGTTTTTCAGTTTCTCAGTTTTGTGAATGGATCTGTGAAACGTGATCAGAGGTGATGAAGCTCTGAATGAACTGTTTGACGTAAAAACGTGTTGAGTTTTTTCTCTGACATCACAGAGGAGACGAGTTTTATCTCTGATCACACTCACAGACCTGCCCAAGTGCATTATGGGTCATTTTGTGTCTCTGCTTTGACACGCTTAAGTGATTGTGCCAATAAAGCAGGCTGTGAGACAAACAACATGTTCCCAATGTAAAGCCATAATGGGCGAGGTGTGGGTGTGTGTGAGTGTGTGTGTGTGTGTGTGAGTGTGTGTATGTGTGAGTGTGTGTGTGTGTGTGAGTGTGAGTGAGTGTGGGTGTGTGTGTGTGTGTGTTACAGACTGATAGGTGAAATGATGGATGTGGACAGAAGGGAGCAGGATGGAGGGATGATGAGAGAAAAGAGGAGAAGCTTGTCATCACTCACATGCAGAAACGCTGAACATCAACAAACTGTTCGCTTCAGTTTAAATTAAAGTTTTAATGTTCAGTTTCATTTTTCTCTCACAAACACAAACTCTGTTTTTTTCCACAGCCGTTCTCTGACAGTGTGACATCACAGTGTAATAATCCTGCTTTAATCAGACCAGGTCCTGTCTGAACGAAAGGGTTAGATCATCATAACTGCACTCTCAGTGTTCATCTGGACGTAAAACTGAATGTTAAGATTCACCAGTAAAATTTTATATAAACCGCTAAAAAAGTCTTGTGTTTTTGTCTCAAAATAACATTAAAAAAATGTTTTTTTCCCCAGAAGCTAAACCTCTACAATGCATGCACGCCACTTCACAACACAAACGTCTTTACAGTTAAATCCAGATGGAGCCGTTGAGAGAGAACATAACATCATCAGCATATGTGTGCGTATATAAGCTAAATGCTACGTTGCTAAGCTAATGCTGTTTACTGGGGCTACTAAACGAAGATAAACTCTTCATGCATGCGTCAGTGCAGATACATGATTGGCTTATTAGCTTGTTGGTTCAAACTTTACAGAGCAAATGATTGGTTTCAGTTCTGGGGAGGCGGGACATGTAGATATAACCGCCATCTTTGGTGTTATGAATTTTCCCCATCGAGTCTCATTCAAAATGCATTGATTGTCCGTCTACTCTCTGTTTTCACAGAAGCAGGAGTGTGTTTGTTAGTTTTCCCTGAGTTTGGGCTCTCAGGGAGGCCGCCCTCGCACCTGATTGGAGGAGGAGTTTAGGACGGCGTTATGGTCAAAGGGATCTTTAAATCCACAGGTACTTTGCTTTTTAAAATATTTGAGTCTTTTTCTTTCATCTGTTTGAGTTCTGAGTGCAGACAGACAAACATCATGAGCGTTCACACACACGTGCACACACACACGCGCACGCACACACACACACACACACACACACTCCTCTCGTCGGCAGCATGTGGGCTTTAAAATGACCACAGATGGTTTTTTATGAATGTTTATGATTCAGTTCTTCACTTCATCTCAGCACACAGACGGTCGGAGTGTGTGAGAGCTTCTGTGAGACGACGCCACGTCACGACGACCACGACGCTTCATGTGAAGTGATTTTACATCCATGAACATGTGGAGGTTTTTTTTTTTCAGCTGAAGCACCAACAGCCTCACAGAGTCAAACAACACCGGCAGAAAATATACATCGAATGTGGTTTTTAACTTTTATTGTTTATTAATGTTGGAAGCTTTTAGTTTGAAGCTTTTCTTCCTGTAATCAGGAATCAGATCTCAGACTTTTTCTTGTCGTCTTTCTTTTCTGTTTGAGCTTAAATAAACATTTAAAAAAATTTTTATTGTCTTTTTAAATGATTTTAATATCTTCTCGTCTCTCAAAGCTTTTGCGACGCTTGTTTTCGTCGCCTCTGAGGTCGACTGAAGGTTTGAGAGTTTCATCAGGAAACCATCGGTGATGAGTGTTGACATCTGAAAAAGCTTCAATGTGTTTTTAAAAACCGATGGTCGACACAAAACACGTAACCGGAGGATTCATTATTTCTAACAAGACAAACTACGGAAACTCCCCATTAAAACGTCCAGAGGTGCGTTTGCAGGATGAGCGATGGCTGTAACTAAAACTGATCCAGGATCATTCTGAGCGATTACTGTCCATCAAATCATCATCTCATATTTAAAAAGCCTTTAACACCTTTACGCCTTCCGGTTTCCGTCAGACCTGAAAGCGACACACTTCCGCGGTGGCAGATGTGTAACCACATAAAGTAAAGATTGTCAGGTAATCACACCTGTTCTCACATTAAATAAACTGATTTCAGCCCTTTTTATGGAACAATCGAGGCGGCGCACCTGCTCCCCGCCTGAGAGACGCACCTGAGCTGATATTACCGCCACAATCAGGCCGTAAATCCTGTCACGTCCATAAAACAGAGTGAGAGGAAGAGTGTGTGACGGACACACACACACACACACACACACACACTGAGTGCTCAGGTGATTGATGCGGCTCAGGTGAGACAGGTGATGATCAGTGTTTCACCTGCTGACACAGAAACTGAGTGTTTTGTCCTTTTTAAACATTTCAGGCTGTTTTTTGTTCATTTTCTTTAAAGGTCGAATCACTTCGGCGTCTCAAAGAGCTGAATTAAGAAGAAATGTGACCACAGGAAGATCTGCTCAGGTGAAATCGCTCTGATCGCTGGTAGAAAAGCTTCTCTGAAGGTGTTGAACTGATGGAAACAGCAAGAGTTAGATTTATGTCTGAGACTCGCTCAGAGAAACCAGGCGTTCAGTGTTCAGACACTTCAGAAATGACCGGTCACTTTTCAGAGAAAAAGTGTTGTCACGTCGCTGCAAACGTCTGAATCCTGCAGCTTCTTAAAGACAAAGTTTCATCAGCTCAGAACTTCCAACTGCAGCAGATTTAGATTCCAAAGTTTGTTCAAAACTTTCTTCAGTTCGACAAAAAGCCTTTTGTCTCTCAACAAATTATCATCAGCTGTTTGTCTCCATCAGTCTGATTGAAGCTCCTCCATCAGCTGTGTGTGTGTGTGTGTGTGCTGCTTTTCATTTCAGCTCTCATGTGTAAAAGCTTTGTATAAAGATTCAATATTAAACTTTTTTCTGAATAATTCGACTCTTTTCTTTCAAACTCTGAACATCAGTAAACAGCTGGGTTTTTTTAAACTGTCAGCCTGTTTGTTTCTGTAAAGTTTGAGGACAGTTTGCTTGTAAACTCCCTTCAGCTCCCAGGATTCATTCAAACTCTCGTCTTTTTGAGAAAAAAGCGTCTTGTCGTCCTTGTTGAGAACAACAGCAGAGGAAAACTGGACATGTGAGATCATAAAAACTTTGCAAAAATAAAAGCAGAGTGAGTTTTTATGAGGAGACTCAAGGCTGAACCTGTTGGAGGACGTCAGGACCAGAACGTCTGTTTCAAACTGTTTATCTGCCTCTTTTCCTCTTGTTTTGGTCTAAGTTGTTATTTTGTGTTTCAGATTAAAAAAATAAATCAGTTCATGCTGGTTTTCAGAGTGAAAAGGTCTCAAACTGGCCTCATAAACCCCGTCCTGCTGTGCTCCATGAGGCTGAAGCAGCCGATGAGGAGGAGACCCGGTCGGACGTTAACGGAGGTCATCAGGCCTCAGCAGGCGAGTCTCTGATTGGCTCTCTGATGGAGAAACTCAGAGGAGACTAATAAGTGAAATCACCTGCTGAAGTGTCTGAACGGCGGCCGTTTGCTCACACTGTCCTCTCTCCTCCCTTCATTACCTTTTTTTAACCAGTTTCTGCTTTTGGAGGAAGAAGAGAGCAGAGAAAAGAGAAGGAGAAGGAAAAAAGAGGTCGAGTTTCCTCCTTTTCTTCGCTCTGCAGCTTCTCACCTCTTCATTAAAACTTCACACCGTCTGAGGACAGAGATAGTGAACATTAACGTGGTGTGTTTACTGGAGTGAAAGTTATGAACTGATGTGCTCTCATTGCACTTTACTGCAGAGGGAGACTCTGACGGCTGAGGAGGAGACAGGAGGGAGGTTTCTGCTCACCGTCTGACCGACAAACCGGCTGAGAAAGACCTTTTTCAGACCAGTCAGAAGAACATCTGTCCATATCAGAACATCTGCTGATATTCATTGAAACAGTTTTTTCTGTCTGAAACATAGTGAGCAAATACAAGTTGAACACTGAAGCTGTGTCTTCTTCTGCAGCAGCCTGCAGGACGAAGACGACCGCATGCTTTCAGTTCCACTGGTGCATTGTTAGCTGAACTCACTGCTGCTCGTATCCATCATCCAGCTTCTGTTTGCAGAAAAACCTCCAGCCGGGTCTCATTTGGATGACGGACTGAGCCGCAGCGAGCAGAAATCACTGTAATGGCTGAAATAAAGCGGCTGACTGGAGGAAATCCTGCTCACGGTGGATCACAGGTTCACTGTGGAGGCCAAACGAAGAAGAGCTGCATGGAAACATCAACTGCAAAGTGTCTGAGAGAATCAGCAGTGATGTAAATCAGTGACATCCATCACATGTCACAGATGTTTAAGATCAGGACGAGAAAAAGCAGGAAGTTAAAGTTCTTGTCGGCAGAAACCTGCAGACGTCTGAGCCGACGGACTGAAGCTGAAGTTTCTGTTTCTTCTCATCAGCTCTGTTTTCTCAGCCGCGTTACAGAAGCATGAAGCTGCTGTTCGTTAGTTTTCTGAGTTAATGTGACGTCGTTCTGTGTTTTATCTCGTTTTTTAATCTGAACTCTGAGAGTCAGTTGTCCATCGTCAGGTTCGGAGCTGCAGGTGAAACGTGACAAACATGTGGTCGGCGGCTCCTTTGTGGGTCATCTGATGGACGTTTCAGCTGATTCTTGTTGTTCTGCGACTCTGCATCAGACAAATGAGCCTTTTCATCCATTCAAACCTCCGTCAGTAATGACGCTGAATAATTAGGTGTCATTTTCTTTTCTTCATTCAACAATCACCCCTTTTTTTTACAAGGGCCTCGTTTCTTTCCGTCCTTTTCTCTTCGTCAGCAGCAGGAATCATTTTCAGTCAGACACTCGAGCTGTTTGTCGGCTCATTTATCTCCCTGCAAATGTGTTTAGCTGCTCAGATCTTCAATTAGAGCTCAGCGTTGAACCAGAAATGGAATTAATTCTCTCATGAAGATGCAGATTGTTTGCACCAAACATCACTTTCAATTTGCATCACATTAATCTGCACCAATTATGTGGAGTTTTAAGTCAATGCACCCTCCTGTGTGTTAATGAATCCTCTGAGATTCAGCTAATGATTCAAACAGGAAGGAGTTTCTTCAGTCAATGAGTTTAAAAAGCAGCAACAGGCGGGTTCGTGGTTTCAGAAGAGCCTGTTTACAACACAGAGGATGTTTTATAGCATTTTAAAGTGTTTGGAGGACAGAAAGTGAATAAAAACAGCTTTTGAACCAGCAGATGGTTTAAACACGAGTTATCTCAGACAGAAACACACAATCTGTGTCATAAAATACTGTTTTTATACAATAATTCCACTGAACCGAACGTCACACGACCTCAGAGATGCTCAGGTTCGAGTTCAGACACTTTTTCAGGATTAAAGCGTCAAACACATCGTTCACTCGTTCATTAAACATCCTCATGTGAGACAAACAAACAGCACGCAGTGAGAACAAGTGGGGTTAGTTAAGATCCGTCAGGTTTCCTCTGACCGCCCACATCAGGTAGCTAATCACCTGCAGGGGGCGAGGGAGGAGGCGAGGGAGGAGGCGAGGGAGGAGGCGAGGGAGGAGGCGAGGGAGCAGCCGTCCTCGCTGCGAGCTCCCCTCTCCTTAGTTTTTATGTGCTCGTGTTTAACAGCTGCTGCTGTCCACAGCGAGTTAACGGCTGAGAGCAATTAGACTTCTGATGTGAGATCTCCTCTTCAATTTAAATAATGAACATGAAAGAATCATCTGGGAGAAAGTGTGTCTGTTTAAACTGAAAGTGACTGTAGTTTCATCTGGGTTTTAAGGTAAAAAACAGTTGAAAAGCAACTTTGAGCATCTTTTTTCAAGTTGAAACGGAGTAAAAAGTCAAACAGCAGTGAACTTCTGCAGACGGTGAGTTCAGGTTCAGTTTGGCTTCTGAAAAACACGACAAATGAACCGTGAAAAGTCTTTATTACCTGAAAACAGAGACGAGTCTGAGGCTCACACACCTGAGAAACCTGAAACAAACAGTCAGAGGAGAAAAAAGAGGAAAAAACCTTTTTACAGGTAAAAAGTTCAAACAATAACGACATATAACTTCATAGAAACATCTGAGGTTTGAATAAAACAGACGCAGTGATAATGAGATCAGACGTTTAGAGTTTAAAGTAATTTAATGGTGACAAAGATTTTTCATCCAAAATAAAACAGTTAAAAAAACTTAAAAACATGTCACATGTTTTGAATCTGAGCGGCTTCACCTGCCAGATGTTCATGTCGACCTGCAGAGACACTGACGCTCTTCTTCTTCTTCTGCATCTCTGTCTCCTTTTAACTCCTTTAGAGAGTGAAGGTGAGACAGGTGAGACAGGTGAGACGGATGTGCAGACGTCACCCTGCAAAGCGACTGAGGATCCAGCCAATGAGACGCTGCATGAGCTGTGTGTGTGTGTGTGTGTGTGTGTGTGTGTGTGTGTGTGTGTGTGTGAGACAGAAACCTGCGTAATGAGAGATCGGAAGAGC
>JAQMCX010000222.1:0-13962 GCA_029814765.1 Acanthurus leucopareius | reverse complement strand
CACACACATACACACACACATACACACACACACACACACACACACACACACACACACACACACACACACACACACACACGCTAGCACACCCACACATGCACACACACACACACACACACACACACACACACACACACACACACACACACGCTTGCACACCCACACATGCACACACACACACACGCACACACACACCCCAACCCCTGATTGGCTTTAACCTAATATTATTATTCTAACCAAGTTAATACAAAACCACAGTGATTTTGACTTAACTGTTAAAAACTAATTCGTAAAGACTGTGAGTTAACTGTTTTAGTAAAGAATAGAGGCTGTATTGTGTGCAGAAAAAAACAGAGCTGCAACATAACACAGTCTCTATGCTTGGCTCAAAATAGTCATGGCCAACACAGGCAACCAATCAGAGGCAGGATAAGGGCATTGCTTTAAGAAAAGCGGTGGAATCTTGAACCAATACAGTTAAATGCTCTTGTTAAGAAAACAGCCAGATCTACACAATAGACTTTGTCCAGTGCTCTCCTCTGCTCTCTAATGACGTGGACTGATTGTGTGATACCTGCTTTTTCTTTAACATGGTGTCAATAGGGCTATAGCTAAGTAAATGTTCAATAAATCTGGCCTTGCAGTCTCCATGAGCTTGGTTGAGTTCAGAGTTCTCATCAGTCTTATAAGACTAAGGAACCGTCACACTTTGAAGAATAACTATGAAGATAACTATAACTATAATGGTATTCCATTGTTCAAGCATATCTTTCATTCAGCACTGATTTATTTGAGGACATGGAGGAAGGTTATTTTACTGATTATTTTATTTCATTTTATTTTATGGCTTTTGTCAAAAAGTGCCAGTTTTTTTTGTTTTTTTTTCTGTGATCAGCTCCTCTGCAAATGGAAGGCACACCCCTTCAGTTTGAACTCAACTTTGATTGGTTGAAAACCTTTCATCATTGTCCCTGCATTAAAAAAATAAAAAAATAAATAAATCTGAGATGGAATCAAGAATATCATTACAGTTGTAGTGTGAACACATATATAAGATTTACCTCTAATGATTTCCAAAACTTTATAGTTATAGTTGTCCTTACAGTTATGGTAAGTACAAAGGGGCCTTTACCATTTAATAACAAAAACTGAAACTTTGTTGAACATATGTATAAATTTTCATTCAAAATTAATGTTATTTCTAACACAATATACACTATAAGAAGTTTCTGTGCAAGGACCAACTTGCACTTCTGTTTGCCTTCTGCATTATTCCAGTTTGTGAAAATGATAAAAGTTTGAATTGAGTTTATTAGCTTTAGGATCAAGGTTTCAATATTGAAGTATCAAGAACAAAAGTAAGAGGTTCTTATTTTAAAACCAAGAAGCTTGAAATGCTAAGAATTTATTCAGGATGATTTCAACCATCTCATGACACCAATATCAGCTTCGTTGGATAATACAGCTGATAAAGCCTGCCAGCGCTAATAACTTCAATTGGCAAAAATCTCAGTTGCAGGCTAGAAAATAAAGGGCTGCCTTTGTCTTCCCCTATTTTAAATCAGTGACCCACTGTTTAAAATTAAATTCTACATGATATCAAGAAAAACTGCATATGTGCTGTCTGACAGTGGAAAATGACAGGAACAGCAACAATAACAGAACTGGGATTGTTTGATCCGTCAATCATATGGTTTTTCATCTTTTTAAATCTCTTCCCACCCTATTTATTTGTAAGAGGCATTCAGTAATCCAGTGCAACACCTAGTACAGTTCATGGAGGATGTAAAAACAGAAAAGTATATCATAGCCAATGAGGTTGGGACATGATGATCCCAACTTATTAAAAGAAAGGAAGAAAAATCCAATTTTAACTTCCCTGTCTTTTTGCAGCTCAGCAGTCAGAGTGCCCTTCAAAGAGAGAGCAGCTTTCCCAAAGCGCATATAATTAGACTGTTTAGAGCAAACGGTCGATAGCAAGACAATCTGCTGCAGAATGAGACACTTTGTGGTTGGAAATAAGGGCTTGAACCAGGCACAGGGGGTAACATCTAACAGCTTGGGGTGAAAAAAGGCACACACATGCACAAACACATACACACACACAGTGAACTCCATCAAACATCTAAAGATCTAAAGGGTAATGATCTTTTTGGTTTCCACACATATAAAGATTTGACTTGGAATACAAAAAGGTCCGTACATCACAGCATATACTCTATATATTATTGGGAATATCTGAGGACCGAACCAAAACAAAAGCAGCAATAAACATGCACAAAAAAACAGGAGAATGATGATAATGACAAGAGAGTAAACATATAAAGAACATAAGACAAAGAAAACTGGATAAATTAATGATAAGATCTTCTATTCAGAAATTTTCTCCACTGTCCTAATTTCTGATTTTCACAGAGGAGTAATCAAAACTTGTATAACTTAAAATGGAGAAGACTGTTTTCCCATGTTGCACTACTGTGGCTACTGAGTAGAAGATTATTTGTTAATAATTAAATGTATTAGAGTATTTCCTGTACTTTAATGCATTTTTGTCCTACAGTGAACATTGCTATGAACGTTAATCATTCATTAACAAAAAGATTCATCATTAATATGAAGCAGTTATGAAGCGATAGGGTATTATGATTAAAAACAAAGAAAGGTGATGCTAAATTGCAATTTTTCTGCAGGTGAGATTAATGACACAACAGAGACTAACAACACCTCAGCTGTAAGCTTACAAGTAAGGGGAGAAAAAAGGAAAATTAAGTAGCAGTGAAAGGATTGCAGGAGTCATGATAAGTGACAGAAACAAACAGAAAGTTCTACAGAACGCCTTTTGTTTTCTGGCTGGTATCATTCCTCTCTGTTACTTGTTTTGCTAACCCAGAAAAAAATGAACAGCTTAACCTTCTTAACCTTCAGTTTGAGTGAAAAGCAGAAATCTGGTGACATTCTATATGTTTCTTATTGCCAGTGAATCAAATTAACCCTTAAAGACCTGAAGGGATTTGACTGTCATGACTTATCTTGTTTCTCTTAACCTATTCCAGCAGTCAGCATCAAGTGTCAGACTTTATTTGATTTAGAGGAATCTAAAGTTTCAGCCTTGTCCATTTTAAATCCTACTTTTACATTGGATGGATGGATTTATTTATTCCTGATACCATTTAAAAGCTGAGTTATTGTGGTTCATATGACTTTTAAAAGCATGTTGATTGCAAAGGGGATTCAAAAGTTACTTCACATTAAAAAAAAAAAAATTAAAAAAAAAATTGCCACCAATGGCTTTTTAGGTCTTTGAGGGTTTATAGACCAAAACTAACAAGCAACTGATCTCACTAACAAGTTCAGTCTGCATCTCAAAAGTATGATGATGTCTTCTCTGTGCTAAAGAGCTTGATAGTTGTTGTAACTTTTTTAGAAAAATACTAAGCCTTTTGTTCTTAAAATGAAACTGTGAATTTCTTGATTGTATTTAAGATTTACAGTATATTATGTATAGAAACGTATTGTCTTCAGTGCCAGAGAGGAAGACCAAATTAAAAATAAATAAAGCACATGAGTCTTCTCCTCTCAGTCTACAGAATCATTTTGTAGTGCAGCAGCTGATATTTTTCACACTCTCTACATTTTTCTTTTCTATCGGTTATTGTTTATTTCTGAAATACATATTGCCTACAAGAGAAATACATGCGTCACCATTGGAAAGGGAAGAGAAGGTTTTGTATTCAAAAGCAGTAAATTTTTTTAGACCATCATTGCTCACAGAAACTTGCTACCACCCTGCCTGACCAGGTGGATGGCCCTGAGAGGAGAGGGAAATGAGTTGGGATGAGGGCCATAAGCCAAGCTTGAAACCAGTGGGTAGATCTTGATCTATATTATCGTTATTCTCTTGTTGCTGTTGCTTTTATCCCACCAAACACAAAACCAAAACATGCACCTCAGAATTATATATGTATGTAAATGACTCCATTGTGTTATGATTTTTTTAATTTTTCTATGCTTAATTATTTTAAACTTAAATATCTTTGTGGGCCTACAGGTTCCATGATTGTAGCATAAAGGATTACAACTTTCATTTTGTTGACCTTCTGTTTAAAGGAGAACAATTAAATAACATTAATAATTAAATACCAGGATTGACTGAACTGTATTGAACTCCCACTAATGTGGGCAGTCAGTAAAGTTTAATCACCTTGTGTGAAAAAACTGTAATCTTTCCAAAAAGGTTTATTCTCAGCTTGCTCTTTATGCCTGTAGGCGAACTGTAGTGGAACAAATAAATGCAGCACATTGAACACAGGTGGAGACTAATTGCAGCAGTGTTTTTAATCTGATTTTTTTAGACACATTCAACCTGGTTTACAAAATCTTTTGCTTCCCAGGTGCCAGAGCAACCTTTTTCAAGACACTAAAGTCATGTCAACAATATTTAGCCCCAGGAATTTGGATACTTTGACAACCTAGGAAATGTTTACATTCCACTATAAATAGCTTGGGCTGCTTCCAGTACACATTTGGAATGTGAACTATTAAAATACAGTGATTAAATGCACATTAAACATGCAATTTTTGGTGTCCAGACTACATCTGGGACAGGTAGTTTGAATTAAGGGCTTCTGTTTCTATGACTGAAACGAAATGATCCTTAGTTGTCCAACTTGGTTCGTATATTCACATAATCTGGTTAATCTTATTTGTTTACTGACGGTATTTTTGGTTGTTATTGTTGTTGTTGTTGTTGTTTCTGGACGTAAATAAGTATTAGAAATGAATTTTTATTAGAAAACTCATAAGATAGTTGATCATTTGCATCGTGGAAATACATCAGAAGGTAAAATTAAAATTCTATTCATATCATTAAAAAGATGAGAGTTAGTGAAAGTGAATTCCAAAAAGTTCAGTTAATTAAATGTGTATCCGAATGATGAGGAGGTAAACAGTGACAGGGCCCCCTGGTGGCAGTGGCGTCCTCACTTCAGGTTGAATTTGACTGACTGTAATCATTGTCAGTTTGTAACATGGACAACATCCAATCTCATGTCATTTTAATTTTTACCGTTAAATGCTGCGACTTCTTCTGAACCTGTGTATTCTGATGTTGCTGATTGTGATGAATGAATCAATAAGTAATCCCAGCCATCATTGTGGTGGCTGTAGTCTATTGACCGAAGTGGATCATCAACAACAGACAAAAAGAATGGAGCAAGCTGTTAAACCACATCTTGAGCTCAATCTGCATCATATCTGGTTGCTGGTTTGGTGTTGTGTTTTGGAAAATTAGAAAAGATCGTTCCAGTATATAAATATGCAACCGAGACTGAACTGCCTCTGTTAAAAAACAAGAATTCCTCGCGTTTTTCTTTGCTGTATCCAAACCTTAATAATGGTTAAGATTTCATGCCAGAAACTAACCCCACAGGTTCTTCAAATCATTTTCTAAGAGGCTCTTTGATTTTTGCTTTATTAGCCTTGTTTTTCGAGAGAAAAAGGAAAAAACCGGGGCTTTGAATGATGAGGAGATGCTGAGGTTTTACTGAAGCAGGCTTTTAAAAATTTGTCCGATGAATAATTTCAGAATTTTCCAAAAGCGAAACAGCTTTCATCCCACATGACTGCTGACATTTTAGATGTCTGAAGTGAGGGGGAAAACAAAAACTTAGGGTAGCTTTGATGAGACCCAAGTTGCTCTCCTCTTTAATGAGACATGGCATGAGTCATTAATGGGCAGGACTTAACCTTTCGAGGTTAAGTGATGGGGGCGGGCCAGGAAAATGATGATGAATTTAATGTTAAATCTAAATTAGCTGTAGTATTTATTTTATAAGATTAACTTTTATGTTGTGTCTGAGTTCAGAAGAAACGAACATTTGACATTTTAACAAATTAATCTAACGAAAAGTGCAAAAGTAAAAGTGGAAAATGACGCTCCTGCCTGACTGTATAGAGCTTTCGGTGATACTACTCGCATCATATAAACACTGTTTTCAACTAGAGTTTTATGAGTAAGAAAACAGTCTTAATTAGGCCACGAGAATATAATTTACTCAGCTGGAAGTCATTCGCAATAAGCAGTCAAAAACAGCAGGAGTTACGCAGCGCTGTTTGGAACATCGCCGGACACAAAAGAACAACAAACAGGAGAGGAAAACAAAAACAAAAACAAAAACAACCTCTAAGTAAACATGCGTTTTATTTCCTACCCTTTGATCATCGGTCTGCAGTCATCCCGAGCGGAGTTTTATTCCAACAAATGAACTGATCCAAAAAGCCGCAAACAATCAGCGGAGTTCCTGCTGATGAACAAAAATCGATTTCAAAATATTTCTGTGATTAAGTTACAACTTCGCACTGTCCTCAGTCTCCACATGCGAGCAGCAGCATCAAGTCAATCAGCCGGGCTGAAAGAATCATTTTCTTATATAATGTTCATTGACACCGCGGCACAACAACATTCCCAACTTCCGGTTCGATCTTTCAAAATAAAATCCTCAATTAGTTGAATTTCACCTTCACTCTCAGTGTGACTCAACTTCATTGTGGGCGCAGCCTCTGGGTTTGCTTAGTCAGGCCAGTGCTGGCATGTTTGGGGCTGTGTTCCTTATTTAAATAAGCACAAACTGATCAAGTCAAGTAAAGTTTACTTTTAGTGGTAAAATTTAATTTGTACAATGTAAGTTCAATGCGCTTCACACACACGCACAAACAAACAAAAAAAAATTAAAAAGAACTTGAAAACAATATTGGGACAAAATTGAAAAAAATGTCAAAAAATGTGGTTACTAACATACTATATCCATCCCACATACCCAAAGAGGGGTGGAGGTACTAGTACTAGAGGTACTAGTCTTTGCTTTAAAAAAGAACAGTTTCAGAGGGACAACACGTAGTAACTGACTGTGCCATTGGACGAGTATAAGAGTATGATTTTAAAGAACAGTTTACATAATTCAAAATGTCATGTCATGTCACAGAAAGTGCAGCACAGGTTTCAAAAGTTTTGCATGTGTTAAGTTGTTTTGAGATGGTTTGAGAAGATCTGCTGTTGTATCAACCCATTTTAGTCACAAGACCTCGGGTTGTGGTATGATGTTGTGATTTTGCTGTATCATAGAATTTGCACGAGGGTGGCATTTTATTTCATCTGACTGACCAAAGATTCTCAGCATGAATTGTTATGTGGAGCTGAGCAGTGTCACCGGTGGACAATAGAAATTAGGTGTTGTTTTGATTATTTTTAATTCTGTGAATTTTAAGATAGTCTAGAAAATGTAGAACATTTTAAAGATAACGTTGTGAACCAGCAACTTGGACTTCTGCCACCTTCCCTCAGTCCTCTGGGCTCTACAAGCATTCCTTCCCCATTCCCCTACGGGACTTTTGGTTTTGCGTATTGTGGGTGCAATGGCGTCAGCTTCAACTGTTCTTGGTAAAATTACTATCCACCATGTTATCACATGATACCAGGCTGGGGTTTGCAATGTCAGCAAGCTGACTGATAAACACGCCTTTTGTATTTTCATGAATAAAATGCTTATTTAGGGATTTCACTGAACTGTCATTCTTAGATAACCAGACCATTTTAAAAGAAATTACAGAAACGGTTTGACATTACAGCATCTTAAAATGTAGCTTTCATGTTCTTAAGACAATCAGGTTAAGCATGTATCCTGTAAAAGACTCTATAACAGGCTCTGAGATTTCAAACAGATCAGGCAACTTTTTTGTATCTGGATCATTAGGAACATCACTGTGGATGTTGAAGTCCTCTGAGATGACAATGTAATCAAATCCACTTGAGAATTTGAATCATAGGACATTGTTCTGTTCAGACGTGGAGTAAATTTCAGTAGTTGTGTGTCTCTTCGGGCAATAGGCAGATTGCCCAGGCATGGTCAGAAAGGAGACTGGTTCCTTGCAATCAGTTGTGACGAGGATTTGGTTTGTTTACCCAGAAGGGAGGATTTCTGTTCATCTGACATGGATGAGCAGAAATCCCTACTTGAAAGAGCTTTGAAACTTGGTCTCCAGATGGACAGCCTGTGGCAGGAAGTGCTTGCAACTCTACTTAAGCAAAAGTAGTAATGTAGACAGACTCAAGACCTGCATTTAAAATGTTACTTTTAGGCGTATACTTAAAGTAAATGTACTTATTATGCTTATTGACCCATTTCAAAAGAGCATATACTGGATTTTAACAAGGGATTCTAATGTGTAAGCGTTATGTTGCAGCTGGCATAGGTGAAGCTAATGTAGCCACTTTATGTACTTTTTTGAGTAGTTAAATCTATTATGGGATTATTTATGTGCTCTTAGCTGTTAGCATAAAAAGCTGTTAATTAGTTGCACTACATAGATATGAATGTGCAGTCCTCCATTCATGTGCAACACAAAGAAAAAAAAGAACAAGTTTTTTAACCTTTAAGAAAAAGAGAGGTTGATATCAGTTGTGCTTATTTGAGAAATAAGGCACAACTTTACTGTAGAGGGAAATTGACCAATTTCCTGTTGCTGCTATGTCTCTTTATTTGACTTAACCATCTTCATCGCAGAGCTGCTGCTCCCTGCTGTAGCTTCACAGAGGCACAGCGGAAACAGACTGGATCCCAGTGGACAATAATCCTGGGGTCTGGAGGACTTTCACAGAAAAATATGAAAATTAATGAATAAATACTTTATTTCAATTCAATTTTGCTTGGTTTGGAAAAAAAAGACAAGTAAAGTAGAAAAAACTGAGCTGTTTGATGGAATGTTTGCTTTCTTGATGTAATTGTTGAGTGAATGTGAAAGTCTTCCATATTCAAAGTGATGTAATTGTATTTTTTATTTAAACAAAACAAACATGCCCCAAAAATTATTACCTTTATACTTTATGAATAATCCCATAAAGAATTAAACTGAACGTGCAAATAAATAGAGCTGTATAATTCTTTTTCTTCTACCTTTGGCCAAAATCTTTCAAAAGCAGTAACAGCTTGTATAACCAGCCATCATGCACTGGCCTACTTTATCAGTTCCTCTGCCCTGTTGATCTGATGGAGTAATGCATCTAAGAGGCTGCAAATGCTCATGGATTGACTGCATGCATTGATAGACAATGCTACATAGTGTGATGCTGCAAAAGAATGTGAAGTGGATATTGTCGATGTCTTACTACGTATGATGTGACTGAGGGCAGTTTATGTGGAATTATTGCAAAGGCTGAAAAAAGATGGTGATGATGATGAGAATAAAGGAAGTGACTGACTCTGAACCTGACAAGACAGCTTTCCTGCCTGGAGGCTGTTGGCTGTTTGTAGATGTGAAGCTTCCTCGAGTGTTTGTTTCCTTATTCATTGCACTGAATGCACAAACAAGTAGGACATTGTTCCTTGTTCTAAAACTAGATCAGCTACTACGCCACAGATGGCAAAAAGATGTGTATCCTGTGATCCTGGCTTTGGCTATGTTCTTTTGCACTGCTGAAATAAACAAAACCCCATCTTGTTTAGTCGTTGTGTGCAACTGGTGTCACAAACTGAATATCGAAGTATGCTGGCCCACACCAAAAAGTCCCGAGATAAGAGCCTGGGAGAGTTATAATTTAAATCCTTAAAAAACAAAGATCCCTAAAATGTTGATTCTTTTTGTTTATGTATTTTAGAATCTTATATGCAGTTTTCCATTTTTTTAATGGACTTCAGTTTTTTTAAATGGATTTAAATGGATTTTCACATGTACTGTCATAAAAGAATGAAATAAATGTCATTTCTACTGCTAGACATTTTTTAAACAAAAAAAATGAAAAACAAAAACCTACTTTTGATGACACTGTAAAGTAGCATGGGATCACCACTGACATTCTGTCTGACTGACTCAGTTTTGTTTTTAAGTCCATAAACTTTTCTACCTAAGTTTCAGTTGTGTTATGTTATCAGTTACAGTTATGAGATGGAGTCACATCATTTTCTGACTGGCGCAACCCTGGTAATAAGTAATGGGCAAAAAAATGAATCACAATGTTACCTAAAATTAATTACAGATTTGCATAACAAAGGAAATTAGTATTATATTTAGGAATTATCTGGCCCATAGGCAACATATATATATGTACACACACACACTTATAACTGTTAAAAAGTGCAAAGAAAATAGTAAAGTGCCAGGATTCAATCCCTGGGGGACACCACAAGAAGGGCTAAGGAAGGGATAAGAAGAGGTAACAACAGAGAAGGAAAACTGGCAAGAGAACCTTTAATACCTACATAGTCTCTGAGTAGGTTTACACTGATATGGTGGTCTACTGTTAGTAGTAAAAAAAGATAACCTTTTCTTTGTGCTTAGTATATGCATATATTTCTTCCTGACCAAAAGGCTATGTTTTGCAGTAGACAGAGGGTAATAAAAGAGTGAATTTGTTTAGTTGGTGATTGTGTATTGGTTGAAATAAATAGAGAGGAGAACCAGAGAACCATTGAAAATGTCCTGAGACTAAAATCAGAAATCCAAAAAGTAGCATAACAGTTTGAATAATCCATCGAAAAATGACTAAAAATAAAGGAAAAATACTGTTCAAGAAACCTATTTAAGTAAACGTAATAAAGACATTTATCAGTGAATTAAAGTAACTTTCCATCTTAATATTAATCCACAATGAACGAGTAGCAATTAATATTTTCTCATTTAAAGCCTAAAAGACTGAATTTGTGCATGTGGAGCAGATACTGTTCTGTTTGCTTGTATCGTGATGAGGCACATGAAAGAATGAGCAAACGCTCAAACTAATCAGTCAGCTTGATTAAATGACTTATCATTTCAGCGCTGGTAATTTTGTGAGCTATTGTAAGCCATTTTTGAGGTGGTTAGCTTGAATCTGTCCATGCTACATTTTTCCTCATCACTGCCCACGTAGTCATGACAACAACACACTGATTTTTAACAAAAGGTCATCCGTTCACATGAGGTCAACAGTCTGTAACCACCACATCAACTTTCAGCAGTACAGGACATTTATCTAAGGCCTCTGTTTTTTTGCTTCATTTTCCGAACAAGTAACTAAAAAAAAATACAAACTAATTTGAATAAATAAAAGGCTGAATTCCATGTTGCTGCATCAGTTTCAGTGTCCTGGTGTTGTGAGTGCAGGCTCATGGTAACACTTAAGCACGACAGAGCCATCACTTCTGTCGGTTACACGTGTGCTTTTCCTATGATGACCATAAAAACATTTGCTTTGAAAATGGCCACTTGTATCTGTGTCTGTTTTCACTGTCAGACTCAGATTTGCAAGTACATTTCAGAGTTGAATCCGTTGTGTGCTTTCTGATTTTCCTTTTTCCAGCTGCTAGTGTACAATCAGACAGGTGTTGCTTTGATTGAGATTCTTTTTCACTGTTCCAATAGAAAAGAAATTTCTCTCATTAGCCAAATGACTATTTATCATCCTGGACAAAAGACTCCACCTGACACCTGAGTCTTTAGTGCTGCAGTTCTTCTGTTATGTGCTCTTCCATGTGTTTTCTCTTCTGTAGTTCTGTGGTTTTTAGGTTAAGGTTGTATATACTTGTTTTTCAGGAGGTGAAATATGAGTAAACCTATTTTTGTGGTATTAGCCAAACTGGAATGATACTTTTTAGTTTTTTTTAGCATATCTTAATGTGTATTTATCCTTTGATCATTTATTTAGTGAATTAATCAATTTATTCAACCTATTGACCCCTCATCTTTTGATCATTGATCATGCACTGGGGAATGACAGTTTATTGAATGTGTGTTTTCCTGTATCTGTCTTGACCTTGCACAGATATGCTAGTTTGTTAAATTAACAGTGGATTAGAAGTAGACACAGAAATCAATCCCAGTGCTCAAAAGCTGATCTGTGTACATTAAAGAAAGGCGAGTAAATATGTAGCAGGAAAATTGAAGAAGACAGGTGAAAACAGTTAAACAGTGTTTATAGCTAAGTGACACCCCAAAAACACCTAAATAAAAGAGGGCAGAATTAAAGATTCAACACCTCAGTATTTATACAAAGGTTTGTTCGTTCATTCTTTATCCAATCTTAAATCTGTCAACAACAGCTCCTTTTATATTGATTATTTTTACCAACACTGGGAAATCTTTCATGCTTTTCATACTTTTTTAAAGGCTAACAGAATGGTTTTAATCACACAAAGAAATCATTTGGACTTTTGTGCATGAATTTGTCATTTTTTGTCTCTATGTGTTAATTTTTATATTTATTTGTGCGTATGTGCATGTGTATGTGCACGTGTGTGCCCTTACATAGAAGCAGAGTTTTTTTCAGTTCTTTTGGCTAAGGCAGTGTAAAAAAATACACATAAAAAATGGAAAAAACCCTGATTTTTATCAATTTCATTGCAGAAATTATCAGGCCATTGTGTTGTCTCCTCTGTTTCCCTCTCCTGAATGTCACCAGCTGATGCCTCTGTGTGAGAGAGTGAAGGAGTGTTTGTGTGTGTGTGTATGTGTGTGTGTGTGTGTGTGTGTGTGTGTGTGTGTGTGTGTGTGTGTGTGTGTGAGTGAGAGTGTATGTGTGTGCGCTCTCCAAGCTCCAGGATCTATGTTCACCCTGTTTAACCTGCACACCTGCAATGAGTCAGCTTGTCACTTTATCTCAGCCTACACACATGCTGTCCAGAGGGTCATCGACTCTCTGGAATATATCAATCCAGATTCTTCTGCATCACGTCTCCATATCGCTGTCACAGCTACAGTGGAGATCACACACGTTAGACCCTCCCCCGTGTCCAGGTTGCTATTGTTGTGTTATGATTAATTTTTCTTGTTGATTCCTAGCCCTAATTGTCTTGTGCCTCAGGCTCCTCTATCATCTAGTGCATGCTCACTTGACCATCTTTCTTTGCCTCATGGATTCATGCTCAGCTAAACCAATTTCCTCTTAAGTCTAGCTTCATTGATCTTTTGAGTTAATTTTGGTACTGATAAGGAATATTGTCTGAAAGGAAAATGCCTAAGAATAACCTATTTAATAATCAAAAACAAGGTAAATAATGAATAATAATGCCAGCAGATTTTGGCAAAAGTAAGTCATGTGACCCTCACTTTTAGCAATGCCTACCTTATTACAGGGTTACTATAGCATAAAAATAATGCTTTCATATGAAAACAAAAATCTGACAACAACACACATCAGCGGTCTGTGAACACTGGATCAAAATTTCAAAACTATTTTTGCATCATCTGTTACCATGTTTATAATGTTTTATCTGTTGCACGACATATGAGTAAAATAGGCAATAAACGACATGCTGAGCATTCCCAGACACCATTATTCTATTTTAATATCAACATCTCTCATCTCACCTTCACTTGTTCAGTTTATCCATGACATTTTGTGAGACTTTTTTAAAGGTTTGGTGTTGACTGGCTGAATGACAGATTCAGACATGCCCAAAAAGGAACAGAACAGCTGTGCAATGCTGCCTCGTCTCTCTTTTTGTTTTCTCATCTGTCTAAAACAATTAAAATCACAGCTAGGATAAAGATAGGCAGTTTCTTCTTATGTTGCTCCCAAAATCTGTCAGTTATGAATAAACATCTACTGCAGAACAGAACAGCTAGACATCATCAACACACTTATATGTTGTGCGTCACCTGCTTTGTGTCTGATCACAGTGCAGTCAGTGAAAATGGATACTGGGCTAAAAGCTGATTATAGATGGTTTTAAACAATGTTTTTCAAAGCAGAGGTCATCTGTTGGTCTCAAAGCTCAAGCTGCAACTCTGTCTTAAAGTGTCTAAAAATTTATGCTCAAGGTAAAGGATGCAACCTAGCATGTCTGTTTCTTTTCTGTTCAAGCAGCAGGCATCAGGTGCTTCTTCGAGGAGTCAACAACCACTGAGAATCCTGTTTCATTTCACGGGGGGGGGGGGGGGGGGGGGGGGGGGGGGGGGGGGGGGGGGGGGGGGGGGGGGGGGGGGGGGGGGGGGGGG
>JAQMCX010000221.1:0-13969 GCA_029814765.1 Acanthurus leucopareius | reverse complement strand
GCAGAGCTAGACAGCCAGTTAACATTTGAAAGTTGTCCAATAAAAAACACAAGGCTTTCCTTTTCTTGTAGTTTCTTATACTGGCATCAATCTTTCATTTGTAAAACTGAAACATTACAAAAATGAGAAAATAAATCAGTAGGTAAAACATCAACATGTTTCCACAGATAGCCTTACACAAATAAAATTGAAATCCACAATTCCAACCAAAATATGAAACAGCACTGTACTGTGCGAAATGCAGTTTAGCTAAGTATTACTACAGCAGTCACAAATCAGCTAATGTCTGCAGCTAAATTACTGCTGTACTGCAAGTCAGCAAGGCATATTAACACAAAAACAGAAAACAAACTTATAACACGTTACTCACAGACATATATTCTCTAAGACAGAAGCGTATTGGACTCATTCCACTTGAATTCGGCAGACTGTCTTGCCTGTGTAAGTAACTAAACGAGTTCACTACGTCCACTGAAGAGAGCAGCGCAAAACAATACAACCAGAGCGCTCACTCTGACTCTTTTTCTGCGAACCGTTAAGAAGAGTTCTCACTCTGACGCTACTTCTGACAACTGCTGAGAAGAGCACTCACTCTGACATTATTTCTGACAACTAACAGAACATTCAACTTTAAAACTAAACTAAGGCAGCACACTCCCTGCTTGATATAACATTATATCACTATACATCCAACCAAACTTGAGGGGGAATATATTCTAGCATTGACATACTTTAAGTTCTTTAGCTAAGTCTCTGAAAGAAGGACCACAATCTCTGAGACAGGCCTGAGAAACACCTTGGCTGTCCCATCCTTCACAATCCGCACTTCTACCTTGTGGACCTTCTTGTCGCTGCTTGGCAAAACCTTACTAATCAGTCCCATTGGCCATTCATTTTGGTGGGCCTGGCTGTCTTTCAGTAAGACATCTTCTTCTTTAACATTCGGTTTGTCTTTCATCCACTTCCTGCGACTCTGTAGAGTAGACAGATACTCTCCCTTCCATCTCTTCCAAAATGTGTCAGCAAGACACTGGACTTGCTTCCACTGCTTTCCAAATAACTCAGTTGTTGTGAAGTTCCCTGTGAAGTTCCCTGTTCCCTGAAATTGCACTCATCTTCTGAGTAAGGAGCATTGCTGGGGTGAGCACTGTAGGCATATCTGGATCAGTGGACACAGACACAAGGGGTCTTGCATTCATAATGGCCATCACTTCCGTCATAAAAGTGCTCAGGATTTCATGTGTGAGATGTGTTACTCCTGTGCTAAGCAGCATTGCATCCAGAATGTGCCTAGCAACTCCAATGAGCCTCTCCCAGGAGCCACCCATATGGGAGGCATGAGGGGGATTAAACACCCAAGAACAGCCTTTCTCCCAGAAGTACTTCCTGACTGCTGTTTTGTCTGTGCTCATGTGCAATTCCTTAGAAGCTCCCACAAAATTAGTCCCTCTGTCGGACCGCAGAAGTTTGGCTGGACCACGAACAGAGAAAAACCTCCTTAGAGCATTGATAATACTGTCTGTTGACATGGATTCAACGAGTTCAATATGTACCGCTCTAGTTGACATGCAGGTGAATAGCACGGCCCAGCGTTTATTGACTGCACATCCTCCTCTCGTCCGACATGTCGTGACAGACCATGGCCCAAAGATGTCCAGGCCAACAGTGGTGAATGGGGGTTCAGGAGTGAGTCTATCGATGGGTAGATCTGCCATCTTCTGGTACTCCATCCTCCCTCACAGTTTACGACAGGTGACACACTTGTAGATGACCACACACACCAGATGCTTACTCCCAATTATCCAATATCCAGCTGCTCGGATAGCTCCTTCTGTAATGTGCCTCCCTTGGTGAGCTACTTGTTCATGAAAGTGTCTTGTGAGTAGTGTAGCAACATGATGAGAGCGTGGAATAATCAAGGGGTGCTTTTCCTCCTCTGACAGGTTGGAAGATGAAAGACGACCTCCGACACGAAGCAGACCATCTTTGTCCACAACTGGATCGAGCCTGTTGAGGGTGTTTTGTTTGAGTCTTGTTTGTCTGTCATTAAGGCTTTTGTGGTCATCTTTGAAGGCTTCGTGCTGGACAGAACGAATAATCACAGTTTTGGCTTGTGCAAGCTCATTTATGCTGGATTCCTCCTGGAAACATTGCCATCCTTTCCTTTCTGCCTTTTCTGTCCTTCCTTTGAAGGATGCAGCAACATGAATGAGTTTGACTATAGTACGACAGAGTGTACTCCACCTTGAGCATCGCTCAAAATGTTGTGAGCCCAACTGGGACTTGGATGCTTTGGTTACAAGGGTTGTGATCTCGGCGCGAATCTCATCTTCCACTTCAGGCTCAATGAGAGTGAAAAGATGGTATTCAGGTGTCTCCTTAACTTTGTCATGGTACAAGAAGTCAGGTCCTGAGAACCAGTTGCTGTGTTGGAGTTGGGCCGCTGGTATAGACCTGGTGGCATGATCTGCGGGGTTCAGGTCTGTTGGTACGTAATACCACTGATCAGGGTGTGTGGTGCGTCTAATGCGGGTCACCCGGTTTGACACATACACATAAAACCTTCTTGTGGAGTTATGTATACAACCAAGTACAATCTTACTGTCAGTGAAGAATTTAACAGTTTCCACCTCAATGTCGATTTCATCCCTGATCAGCTCATACAGTTCAACAGCCAACACTGCAGCACAGATGGTGCTGGATGGTGTGGGCAGGGCGCGGAGCCAATTTTGACTTCCCATAACCAATCCGACGTGATATTGCCCTTCTGCGTCAACAGCTCTCAAGTACGCCACAGCTCCTGTGGCTACTGTGGATGCATCTGAGAAAATGCACAGTTCTTTTCTCTTCTTTTCTCCAGGGTTCTTGAGTGAACAGAGTCTTTTTAATGCTTGCTCTCTGTTACTGGGGAGGTGTCGTCTAGGAGAGCGGAAGGGTAAAGGAGCCACCCAGCTATTTCCTTGATTTTGGTAGACCTCTGCATCCATGATGTCTAAGAAAGCTTTGTCATCAATGGATGGTGCTGGTTTGTTGTCGTCCTTGGATGCACTAAACACATAACATCCTAGACTGTCTGTACTCTTGGTGGGAGTTCTGTTCTCATATGTGGGGAAGGTTAGATTGTGATGCTGTGTCATGCCATTGCAATCTTCCCTCACATGGATACTGTTTGGACATGGTCTGAACGATGTACGTCCATTGTGCAAAACATTTGTTTTGTAAACACTGACCTCTGATGGTTTGTGAACTGTCCCCAAGCACACGTCTCCCACAATAACCCAGCCCAAGTCGAGCCGCTGTGCATAAGGTGCGTTGTGGGGCCCATTAATTTGTTCGCGTACCTTGTGCACTCTAATAATGTCTCTCCCTAAGAGCAGGAGGATGGGGGCATCTGGGTCAACGGGCTGAATCCTGTCGGCAACACGCTGTAAGTGGGGGTGATAGTGTGCAATCTCAGGGGAGGGAATTTCTGCCCTATCGTCTGGCAACATATCGCACTCTATTAAGGGAGGTAATGGTAGCTGTATTTTTCCATCCATGGACTCAATAATGAAATTAGCAGCTCTCCTACCAGAAGTTGCCAGTTTCCCAGAGCAGGTTTTCAGGGTGTACGGGGTGGAGCTGGCTTTAACCTCAAACAGTTCAAAAAACTCTGTCTTGGCAAGGGACTTATTGCTTTGTTCGTCCAGTACTGCATACAACTTAATTGCCTTCTCCTTTTTTCCTGAAGGATACGCTTTCACCAAGCAGATTTTGGAGCATGAACGTGAACAGTCAACATTCCCACATACCTCTGTACACTTGGAATTCACATCAGAAGATGCATCTCTGCTTTGCTCCCCGCTGTCCTCTTTGTCAGCCATGGTGCTGTTTGTGGACACAAGGAGGGGACCTGGATGGAGTGCTGCAATGTGTCTGTCACTGTTGCACTCAAGGCACTTGACTGCGACCTTACAGTCTTTCGCCACATGTTGTATTGACCCACAACATCTGTAACAGATTTGATTCTCTCTAAGATAGGCTTTACGTTCTTCTAGTGACTTGTCCCTAAAGAGTTTACATATTTTCAATGGATGAGGCTTCTTGTGTATTGGACACTGGCGCTCTGGTTCCTCCATTTTCTTTGGGACAGGACTCGTATGGATGGCTGTTGGTTCTGCTGGTATGTCAGTTTTGTGGACAGCCACTGAGCTTTTACTACTGTACTTGGTGGGCTTTTCAGTCCTTGAAGAGATGTGACTGCTGACAGGGAATGTAGTGAAGCTTGGGTCATTTTTTATCTTTGCCTGTTGTTGGACAAACTTTGAGAAGACAGCGAAGGGAGGAAAAGCTACTCCGTAATCCTCCTTGTACTTACTCCCATAGCTAATCCATTTCTCTTGAAGATTGTAAGGAAGCTTTTCCACTATTTGTTTTATCCCACGGGCTGTGTCCAAATATGAGAGACCTGGCAGGGCACCATCATTCTTAGCGCACTCCAGTTCGAGGAGAATGTCACTTAGTTCTCTCAACTTATAAGTATCCTTGTTGGTCAGCCCAGGAAAAAGTTCCATCTTTTTAAGCAGCGCGTCTTCGATGACCTCAGGAGTCCCATAACACTCTTCGAGGCATTGCCAGACCATGGCGACACCTGCTGCAGGATTTAGGACATGCACTGCGTGGATTCTCTTGGCTTGTTCTGACGATTCCACTCCAAGCCACTTGGTCAGCAGGTCAAGTTCTTCTCTGGGTGTTAAATCCAAGTCTCTTGTGGAATTTAGAAAGGAAGCTTTCCATGACCAGTAATTTTCTGGTTTATCGTCAAATTGTAGAAGACCAGCACTCACCATTTCTCTTCGGATAAGGTATCTTGCGAAGTCTTGTGCACCTTTGGTCTCAGGTAGGGGTTCTTTTCTACTATTGGATGGGTACTGTGGGGTAGGATGAGGAAAAATCTCACTCAAACCTGTGTTCATTGTCATTTCTTTTTTCATGTCTTTGTAAACCGGCTGTGTGTTGCTCTCGATGCCAAAAGGACTTGCTGGTTTAGCATCAGAAACATCCAATTTATTAACTGTTCCCTCCAGCGACCCTGCTGCGAACTGTCTCAAAGGCAGCTCCTGGAAGAGCTCAGAATATTTTTGTACATATTCACTAGTGCATTCGGCTGGGCTGTGAGGTTCTTCTTCTACATTTGGGGGCTGGCTAAGCTCTCCGCTTTGACATTTGCCTTCCTCGTAGGCTATAGCCTCAGCTTCAGCTGCAGCAGCAGCTCTTTGGCACTGGAGAAGATGTAGACTAGCATCCAAGTCAGCCTTTTGCCTTATCATGCTTGCTTCAAGGTCAGCTTTCTGTTTCATCATGTCAGCTTCTTTTTTGGCATAGGCCAGCTGTGCCTGAGCAGCTTTTGCCTTTGCACATGCTTTTGTAGCAGAAGAGACTGATGATCGCTGAGAGTATCTAGCAGATGATCTTGATGATTTTGACTCAGCATCACATGTTTGCAGAGGCGCCTTGCTTTTAGTTGCCTGATCAACATTCCCTGCATATTGTTCTCCTTTAGCTTCCATTTTCTGTGTAATGGTGTCTTCCTTCAGGTAATTCCTTCCTGAGCATAGACTCATGTTGCTGGGTCTCTAGTGCTTAAGCCCGCCGTGAATATGTCTTTTTACTGTACTGCCCTTGCAGCGCGTATACTTGTGCAGAGCTAGACAGCCAGTTAACATTTAAAAGTTATCCAATAAAAAACACAAGGCTTTCCTTTTCTTGTAGTTTCTTGTATTGGCATCAATCTTTCATTGTAAAACTGAAACATTACAAAAATGAGAAAATAAATCAGTATGTAAAACATCAACATGTTTCCACAGATAGCATTACACAAATAAAATAGAAATACACAATTCCAACCAAAATATGAAACAGCACTGTACTGTGCAAAATGCAGTTTAGCTAAGTAATACTACAACAGTCACATATCAGCTAATTTCTGCAGCTAGATTACTGCTGTACTGCCAGCTAGCAAGACATATTAACACAAAAACAGTAAACCAACTTATAACACATTACTCACAGACATATATTCTCCAAGGCAGAAGCCTATTAGAGACTCATCCCACTTGAATTCGGCAGACCGTCTTGCCTGTGCGCGTAGCTAAATGAGTTCACTAAGTTAACTGAAGAGAGCAGCGCGAAACAATACAAACAGAGCGCTCACTCTGACTCTTTTTCTGAGAACCGTTAAGAAGAGTTCTCACTCTGACGCTACTTCTGACAACTGCCGAGAAGAGCACTCACTCTGGAGTTATTTCAGACAACTAACAGAACATTCAGCTTTTAAAATTAACTAAGGCAGCACACTCCCCGCTTGATATAACATTATATCACTATACATTCAACCAAACTTGAAGGGGAATATATTCTAACACTGACATACTTAAAGTTCTTTTGTTAAGTCTCTTAAAGAAGGACCACAATCTCTGAGACAGGCCTCAGAAACACCTTGGCTGTCCCATCCTTCACAATCCGCACTTCTACCTTGCGGACCTTCTTGTCGCTGCTTGGCAAAACCTTACCAATCAGTCCCATTGGCCATTCATTTCGGTGGTCCTGGCTGTCTTTCAGTAAGACAACATCTCCCTCTTTAACATTCAGTTTGTCCTTCATCCACTTCCTGCGACTCTGTAGAGTAGATAGATACTCTCCCTTCCATCTCTTCCAAAATGTGTCGGCAAGACACTGGACTTGCTTCCACTGCTTTCCAAACAACTCAGTTGTGGCAAAGTTCCATATAGGAACTGAAAGACACAAGGGGTCTTGCATTCATGATGGCCATCACTTCTGCCATAAAAGTGCTCAGGACTTCATGTGTGAGATGTGTTACTTCTGTGTTAAGCAGCATTGCATCCAGAATGCGCCTAGGCATGAGGGGGATTAAACACCCAAGAACAGCCTTTCTCCTGGAGATACTTCCTGACTGCGGTTTCGTCTGTGCTCATGTGCAATTCCTTAGACGCTCCCACAAAATGAGTCCCTCTGTCAGACCGCAGAAGTTTGGCTGGACCACGAACAGAGAAAAACCTCCTTAGAGCATTGATAATATTGTCTGTTGACATGGATTCAACGAGTTCAATATGTACCGCTCTAGTTGACATGCAGGTGAATAGCACAGCCCAGCGTTTACTGGCTGCACATCCTCCTCTTGTCCGACGTGTTGTGACAGACCATGGCCCAAAGATGTCCAGGCCAACAGTAGTGAATGGAGGTTCGGGAGTGAGTCTGTCGATGGGTAGATCTGCCATCTTCTGGTACTCCATCCTCCCTCGCAGTTTACGACAGGTGACACACTTGTAGATGACGGCAGACACCAGACACTTACTCCAAATTATCCAATATCCAGCTGCTCGGATAGCTCCTTCTGTGATGTGCCTCCCTTGGTGAGCCACTTGTTCATGAAAGTGTCTTGTGAGTATTGTAGCAACATGATGAGAGCGTGGAATAATCAATGGGTGCTTTTCTCCCTCTGACAGGTTGGCAGATGAAAGACGACCTCCGACACAAAGCAGACCATCTTTGTCCACAACCGGATTGAGCCTGTTGAGGGTGTTTTGTTTGGGTCTTGTTTGTCTGTCACTTTTGTGGTCATCATTGAAGGCTTCGTGCTGAACAGAACGAATAATCACAGCTTTGGCTTGTGCGAGCTCATTTATGCTGGGTGCCTCCTGAAAACATTGCCATCCTTTCCTTTCTGCCCTTTCTGTCCTTCCTTTGAAGGATGCAGCAACATGAATGAGTTTGGCCATGGTACGACAGAGTGTACTCCAGCTCGAGCATCGCTCAAAATATTGTGAGCCCAACTGGGAATTGGATGCTTTGGTTGCAAAGGTTGTGATCCCGGGACGAATCTCATCATCCACTCCAGGCTCAATGAGAGTGAAAAGATGGGATTCAGGTGTCTCCTCAACTTTGTCAAGGGACATGAAGTCAGGTCCTGAGAACCAGTTGCTGTGTTGGAGTTGAGCTGCTGGTATAGACCTAGTGGCATGATCTGCAGGGTTTAGGTCTGTTGGTATGTAATACCACTGGTCAGGGTGCGTGGTGCGTCTAATGCAGGCCACCCGGTTTGACACATACACATAAAACCTTCTTGTGGAGTTATGTATATAACCAAGTACAATCTTGCTGTCAGTAAAGAATTTAACAATTTCCACCTCAATGTCGATTTCATCCCTGATCAGCTCATACAGTTCAACAGCCAACACTGCAGCACAGAGCTCCAGACGTGGGATGGTGTGGGCAGGGCGCGGAGCCAATTTTGACTTCCCCATAACGAATCCGACGTGATACTGCCCTTCTGCGTCAACAGCTCTCAAGTAGGCTACAGCTCCTATGGCTACTGTGGATGCATCTGAGAAGATGCACAGTTCTTTTCTTTGTGCTGAAGACAGCGACCCAGGTATGTAGCACCTCCTTATGTGCAGGTCTTCAAGGGCCTTCAAAGAGTTCCTCCATAAGTTCCAGTCTGCTTCCCTTGTTGGGAGGAGAGGAGCATCCCATTCACTTTGTTCCGATGAAATTTCTCTGACTAATGCTTTTCCTTGCATTACTACAGGAGCTACAAAGCCCAAGGGGTCGTAAAGACTGCTAACAGTTGACAACACACCTCTTCATGTGTATGGCTTCTCTTCTTGAGACACTTGGTAAGTAAAGCTGTCTGTTCTCAAGTCCCAAGAGAGCCCCAGACTCCTCTGAAGAGGAAGAGGGTCCACTCCAAGGTCCAAATCCTTTAGATTCTTGGCATGGTCCTCTGTGGGGATGGCTTGCATCACTTGGTTGCTATTTGACGCCACTTTGTGCAGTCGCAGATTGGATTCTGCTAACAACTTTCTGGTGCGTGTGAGGAGATCTATTGCCTCTTCAGGTGTGGCAACTGATGTGAGACCATCATCCACATAAAACTGTCTTTCCACAAACTGTCTTGCGTCAGGACCATGTTCTAGTTCTCCAGCTTGTGCTGCTCGTCTCATGCAGTAGATGGCTACAGCAGGTGAAGGACTGTTTCCGAATACATGAACCTTCATCCTGTATTCGGCGATGTTCTTGCTGATGTCATTGTCCTCATACTAGAGGTATCTGAGATAATCCCTGTGGTCTCCTCGGACGACAAAACAATAAAACATTTGCTCCACATCTGCTGTAATGGCAATGGGCTCTTTACAGAACCGCAAAAGTACTCCCAGCAGAGTATTATTCATGTCCGGTCCACTGAGGAGCACATTATTGAGAGATGTCCCTTCAAATTCAGCACTTGAATCGAACACGACCCGTATCTGGTCTGGCTTCTGTGGATGGTACACACCAAAGGTTGGCAGGTACCAGTGTTCTTTGCCTTTGTCTAAAGGTGGAGCCAGCTCAGCTTGATCGCTGTCCAACATCTTCTGCATGAACTTGATGTAGTGCTCTTGCATTTCTTTTCTTTTCTCCAGTGTTCTGCGGAGTGAACAGAGTCGTTTTAACGCTTGCTCTCTGTTACTGGGGAGGGGTCGTCTAGGAGAGCAGAAGGGTAAAGGAGCCACCCAGCTATTTCCTTGATTTTGGTAGACCTCTGCATCCATGATGTCTAAGAAGGCATTGTCATCAATGGATGGTGCTGGTTTGTTGTCGCCCTTGGATACACTAAACACGTTACATCCTAAACTGTCTGCACTGTTGGTGAGAGTTCTGTTCTCATGTGTGGGGAAGGTTAGACTGTGATGCTGTGTCATGTCACTACAGTCTTCCCTCACATGGATACTGTTTGGACATGGTCTGAGGAATGATGTACGTCCATTGTGCAAAACATTTGTCTTGTAAACATTGACCTCTGATGGTTTGTGAACTGTCCCCAAGCAAACATCTCCCACAATAACCCAGCCCAAGTCAAGCCGTTGTGCATAAGGTGCGTTGTGGGGCCCGTTGATTTGCTCGCGTACCTTGTGCACTCTGATAATGTCTCTCCCTAAGAGCAGGAGGATGGGAGCATCTGGGTCAATGGGCTGAATCCTGTCTGCAACACACTGTAAGTGGGGATGATACTGTGCGATCTCAGGGGAGGGAATTTATGCCCTATCGTCTGGCAACATGTCACACTCTATCAAAGGAGGTAATGGTAGCTGTATTTTTCCATCCATGGACTCGATAATGAAATTAACAGCTCTCCTACCAGAAGTTGTCAGTTTCCCAGAGCAGGTTTTCAGGGTGTACGAAGTGGAGCTGGATTTAACCTCGAACAGTTCAAAAAACTCTGTCTTGGCAAGGGACTTATTGCTTTGTTCGTCCAGTACTGCATACAACTTAATTGCCTTCTCCTTTTTTCCTGAAGGATACGCTTTCACCAAGCAGATTTTGGAGCATGAACGTGAACAGTCAACATTCCCACATACCTCTGTACACTTGGAATTCACATCAGAAGATGCATCTCTGTTTTGCTCCCCGCTGTCCTCTTTGTCAGCCATGGCGCTGTTCATGGATGCAAGAAGGGGACCTGGATGGAGTGCTGCAATGTGTCTGTCACTGTTGCACTCAAGACACTTGACTGCGACCTTACAGTCTTTCGCCACATGTTGTGTTGATCCACAACATCTGTAACAAATACGATTCTCTCTAAGATTGGCTTTGCGTTCTTCTAGCGACTTGTCCCTAAAGAGTTTACATTTTTTCAATGGATGAGGCTTTTTGTGTATTGGACACTGGCGCTCTGTTTCCTCCATTTTCTTTGGGACAGGATTCGTATGGACGGCTGTTGGTTCTGCTGGGATGTCAGTTTTGTGGACAGCCACTGAGCTTTTACTACTGTACTTGGTGGGCTTTTCAGTCCTTGAAGGGATGTGGCTGCTGACTGGGAACATAGTGAAGCTTGGGTCATTTTTTATCTTTGCCTGTTGTTGGACAAACTTAGAAAAGACAGCGAAGGGAGGAAAAGCTACTCCGTAATCTTCCTTGTACTTACTGCCATAGCTAATCCATTTCTCTTGAAGATTGTAAGGAAGCTTTTCCACTATTTGTTTTACCCCATGGGCTGTGTCCGAGAGACCTGGCAGGGCACCATCATTCTTAGCACACTCCAGTTCGAGGAGAATGTCACTTAGTTCTCTCAGCTTATAAGTATCCTTGTTGGTTAGCCTAGGAAAAAGTTCCATCTTTTTGAGCAGCGCGTCTTCAATTACCTCAGGAGTTCCATAACATTCCTCCAGGCGTCACCAGACCATGGCGACACCTGCTGCAGGATTGAGGACATGCACTGCGCAGATTCTCTTGGCTTGTTCTGATGATTCCACCCCAAGCCACTTGGTCAGCAGGTCAAGTTCTTCTCTAGGTGTTAAATCTAAGTCTTTTGTGGAATTTAGAAAGGAAGCTTTCCATGACCAATAATTTTCCGGTTTATCGTCAAATTGTAAAAGACCAGCACTCACCATTTCTCTTCGGATAAGGTATCTTGCAAAGACTTGTGCACCTTTGGTCTCAGGTAAGGGTTCTTTCCTACTATTGGATGAGTACTGTGGGGTACGATGAGGGAAAATCTCACTCAAACCTGTGTTCATTGTCAGATCTTTTTTCATGTCTTTGTAACCCGGCTGTGTGTTGCTCTCTATACCTAAAGGACCTGCTGGTTTAGCATCAGGAACATCCACTTTATTAACTGTTCCCTCCAGTGACTCTGCTGCAAAGTTTCTCAAAGGCAGCTCTTGAAAGAGCTCAGAATGTTGTTGTACATATTGACTAACGCGTTCAGCTGTGCTGTGAGGTTCTTCTTCTACGTCTGGGGGCTGGCTAAGCTCCCCGCTTTGACATTCGCCTTCCTCATAGGCTATAGCCTCAGCTTCAGCTGCAGCAGCAGCTCTTTCGCACTGGAGAAGATGGACACTAGCATCCAAGTTAGCCTTTTGCCTTATCATGCTTGCTTCTAGGTCAGCTTTCTGTTTCATCATGTCAGCTTCTTTTTTGGCGTAGGCCAGCTGGGCCTGTGCAGCTTTTGCCTTGGCATATGCTTTTGTAGCAGAAGAGACTGATGATCGCTGAGAGTGTCTAGCAGATGATCTTGATGAATGTGACTCAGCATCACGTGTTTGAAGAGGCACCTTGCTCTTAGTTGCCTGATCGACATTCTCTGCATATTGTTCTCCACTAGCTTCCTTCAGATAATTCTTTCCTGAGCGTAGACTCATGTTGCTGCGTCTCTAGTGCTTAAGCCCGCCGTGAAAATGTCTTTTTACTGTACTGCCCTTGCAGCGCGTGTACTTTTGCAGAGCTAGACAGCCAGTTAACATCTGAAAGTTGTCCAATAAAAAACACAAGGCTTTCCTTTTCTTGCAGCTTTTTATATTGGTATCAATCTTTCATTTCTCCCGTAAAACTGAAACATTACAAAAACAAGAAAACAAATCAATATGTAAAACATCGATATGTTTCCACAGATACACATATTAAATAGAAACACACAGTTCCAATCAAAATATTAAACAGCACTGTACTGTGCAAAATGCAGTTTAGCTAACTATCATTACAGCAGTCACAATTAGCTAATCTCTTCAGCTAGATTACTGCTACTGTACTGTAGGTTAACAAGGCATATTAACACAAAATCATTAAACAAACATAACAAATTACTTACAGACATATATTCTCCGAGGCCGAAGCGTATTAAAGACTTATTCTGCTTCGTTCGGCAGACCGTCTTGCCTGTGTGCGTAACTTAACGAGTGCGAGTTCACTACGCTAACTGAAAAGAGCAACGCAAAACAATACAGACAGAGCGCTCACTCTGACTCTTTTTCTACGAACCATTAAGAAGAGTTCTCACTCTGATGCTACTTCAAAAAACCACTGAGAAGAGAATTCACTCTGACGTTATTTCTTAAAACTAACAGAACATTCAGATATAAAATTTTACTAAGGCAGCACAAGTGTATAATTTAAAACAATTCTGATGAGAAACTTCAAAAAATAGTGCATGTTTTAATGTGTAAAACTGGATAAACCAATGGGACACTTGTTTTGCATTTTGCTTGAAAACTGTGTCTTCTGTCAAGTCATCACCGTAGCATCATCAAATTTGAGCTTATAGGCATCTTAATTAGCAATTACAATGCTATATGTGTGGTCATTCTGATTTGTGATCAAAACTGATCAGGTATTTTATATTTAATACTTGGCATACAACTGCTTAAAGATACAAATAAACACCTGAGAAAAAAAGAAGACAATGAAAACATTGATCCATCATCTGAATTCCACTGGTGATCCCCACAAAGTCAGAATGAACTGTGGTTAATATGACTGTGAAACACAGTAGCTTACACACTTCAGAGTGTGTGAGCTTTTTGCTTGGGCTTGCATCTTTTGTGCATTTGTGTAGGAATTAGGAGGTAAAAAAATAGGAAAAAACTAGAGAGTGTAGGCATCTTATTGGATATGCATCCTGGCAATATGACACACGCATACAAACATACAAACACACATGCACACACACACACACACACACAAACACACATATACACTTAAAACATATGGGGCTCTATTTTCGTAGACCAGGCGCAGGCGCAGCGCGGCACGGCGCACCCACGCCTCCGTCCCTCCCACCGGCGCAATTGGCAAAAAGGGAGGAGAGAAGGCGTGAGTAGGTTTAACACAGCCAAGTTTAATCTTCACCAATCAAATGAACGCCTCTCCTTGCCTTTAAATGCGCTGCGGGCGAGGCGCAGCGCTAATTTCACCTCGCCACGACCATGGACAAAGACAGCAGCAGCAGCAGCTCCAGGCGGCCAAACTTCTCCCAGGAGGAAACTGATGTGCTGGTCCGGTAGGTCCAAGCTCGCAGTTCCAGAATATATGGTATTGCGAACAGACCTCCATGGGCTGATGATGCAAAAACAGCCCGAGAGGAAGTTACTAATATTGTCAATCAAGTTTGCCCAGATATTCTGAGAACCGCTGCCCAATGTAAAAAACGGTTCAA
>JAQMCX010000220.1:0-13971 GCA_029814765.1 Acanthurus leucopareius | reverse complement strand
TTTATTTTATTTCGTTTATTTTTTAAATGTAATTCTAAATTTGAAGATTGTGGTGCTCTTGTAACATTAAAATAAAATGTCTTTATTTTCTGCTTTTCTTTTCTTTTTTTTGTCACTCAAAATATGCGTCACAACCGCGGCATTTGCGACACTCGCCGGCGCGCAATTCATTGAGCTTTTCAACCCCCGGTAGGCCAACCATGACTAATTCCAAGAAAAGAAAAGTTTCTGAAGAAAACAGAACATGTACCAGACAGCAATTCAGCTGTGGTGTATGGAAGCGCATTGCATTCACTGGATAAAAAATCCAAAAATCTCGTAATAACGAGATAAGGTGTCTATTATTTTTTTTATCCAGTGAATGCAATGCGCTTCCGTAGTGGCGTACTCCATCGCCAGCGTCTTTTTTCAGACTTCAAAATGTTCAAAATGTTTTTGTTGCGTGTAGAAAAAAAAAAAAATTCTGTACCCACAACGAAAGTCCCTGCTGCAGTCAGCAGCCTTGGCATCAACAAAAGAATTCCATCTGAGGTTTTATAATTTATACATCTGTTATAATGTACAAGTCATATAAAATATGGGAAAGCTCATATCACAATTTTTTACATTTAGTGAAGAAAGAAGTTCAGACCTCAAAATAATCACCAAAAAATGTGTTGCTGCTCTTAAGCACAGCACACAGACTGGAGGAGGCCAGCCAGACCCCAGCCAAGCACTGAGGCAGACTGAGGAGCAAGTGGCTGCACTTATAGGGTCTCCTTCAATTTTGGACGACATAGAGGAGACACGGATGCATCATCTGAGTGTGAGCCAGATAATGGTATACACAATTATTTGAATGTTTTGAATTTATTATTAAGATAGTCCCTTGAAATTCAGAATATCATTTTACAGGTGGGTTTCTAAAAACAAAAAACTAGTTTGTTTGTCCTGTGCCCACCATGTTTGTCCACCACCACGACCCTGGATTCTCCTGGAAAAACAAGCCAAAATTTCCCTGTTAGTGATGAATGACACATTAAAAGAGATAAATGAAACTCCATCAATGACCATCAAATAAAATAAAAAATATATAATACAAATAGATTAAAAAAATTTCACTTGGTGTTGTGTAGTGTCTATTTCTCAAACTGAATTTCTTGTACAGAGGAGGCTGGAGTCAGATATTATTACATTAGCATGTAGAATGTATTTAAATAGTCTGTCCGTCCAGAGACATATGTGTAACCTGTTATTTTAAGTTCAGTTCTTACACTTTTTACACCAAATTCAACATTTTAAATCATAATTTAAAGTTGTCTCTTAGTTCCATCAAAGCATGGTATCTTCAACACAATTTTTTCCATGTGGCTGTAGTTTTTGTTTTTTATGTTTGTTCTTTTTTCTTCTGATTTCACAATGTTGTGTGGGAAAGGTGTGAATATGAACAGTTTATCAGATTCGTGGAGTTCTGTCCCATAGAGACCAGCGATATGACGCCAACTATTTTTGGTGTCATTCAGGTGGCTTTTTTTATAGTTAAGATGCGCGTCTTTAAGACAACCAAGCTGCTAAAAAATATAACTTCAAAGACATTTCAAAAACAGAAGCTTTGATGGCCCTGCAGTAATCTGGGTTTCATTCAAAAATGTTCTGTCTGGCATGTGGCAAGTTAACAGTGATCCCCACTGAAAACTTCTCTGGCACTAACATTGACTCTCTGGCACTGACTTACAGATTCATCTATTTCAGCGGACAGAGAAGGCTGAGCCTCATATGTTTTTGAAATCAGATACAAAATATTCTTCACGTCTCTGCTTTTTGGAACATTAGCTGCAAACCAGGGAGCACGCACAAAACAAATGTACCATAACAAACCAAGCTGTTCAAAAACCTGCACCAACTCCTCTCTCCTCATTGCAGTTTCTAAACCCCTTCTCATTAGCACTTACCTTTTTCTTTCATTTACATTTTCTGTGACCCCACTGCTACATTTATTTTTCTACTTTTTCCTCTCTCTTTATCCCTGTTCAATGTACAGTAACACTGCTATGTTTCTTATACTTCACTTCACCCATCAGTCCCTTGTTCTTGTTTTTTCTAAAAACATATGCTTGTGCTTAAATGCGGGTTTTACCATATGCATATTGAATCCTATTGCAGTGAGCAGGGGGAAATTGAGGATGTGGTTGATGAATTTTTTCATTTTGGCCCTTTCCATGCTTGACCTGTAAATTAAGGGTTACATGCAAAACACAAGTGATGTTGTGCAAATGAATATTATGCCATTACTGAGAAAGTGAAATCAACATATACATGTCTTCCAACTCAAAGTTTGCTATTTGCAGAATGGTGCTATGAAATAAAGAGACAACATCTCAACTTAAAAATTCAGCTTAATTTATAGCACACCTTGTGCAGTGCGTTATGAAACTCAACAAACCTTAGACTGTACAGTCTTTAAAGAGGTAGGCCTATAAAAAAGAAAATAACAATATATTGAAACAAAAATAGATTTCACAGTGCTATTCCAGTGGCCCCAGACAGTGGAATCAATATAAAGTACAATCAATATCTATAAACGTAGACAACTGTCTCCCTAAGCTGGGCATAAGAACATCAAAAATATCTACAGTCATCAAGTAATACTAGTTGAGCAACTTATACAAAAACATAAGGCACAAGTGGCAATGTGTTACAAAATGATTGTAAAGGAAACACACAGCCTTTATCGCCTATGCATATATCCAAGATTAAGCATGAGGTGAATGACATGTGGGCATCATGTGTGTCAGCAGAGGTAGCTGGATGTTGCTTGAAGGGGGGCTGAATGGTGTTGGTTGTGGGGGGTAGACTGGTGATGGCTGTTGGAGGTAGACCACTGTTAGCTGTAGGATGTTGATAGTTGCTGGGTGTAAGAGGTAGACTGCACATGGAAATACCATATTCACATCAGTCTTAGGATTTATGTGAATATGGTATGTCAACCTAGACCAGCAAATGTCATTGCACAATAATTGGTCCCATGAGAGAACAGGCTTTAGTAGCTTAAGCTGTAAAAATGTGATAAAATGTTCACAGTAAGTGGATACAGGAGCTATCACAAGCTGTGAATTAGGGCTTTGCGTTTCCTTCAAATTCACTGTTGCTCAAAGTATCATCTTTTTCATCAAGTTCATTCTTGCAGTCCCAACCTTTAGTTCCTAGACACAAAAATGAGAAAACAGGGCTCAGGTTGAAAACTCCTTAAGTTTGTCTTTATATTTTTACCAGTAACTTCATTTAATAATCTGATACCAACCTGAGCTGTTGATAATAGATGACAGAGATGTAATGATGGGCCTCTGGCCTAGAATGTTGTCCATTTCTTTAAAAAACTTTGTTTTGTTTATTCCTCTAGCACCACTTCAGAACATCTTTCATTTCTCACCCATATACTGCTGTTTTAGACTTTTCTCCTTGTAACGTAAAATGTCCCAGAGCTTGTCAAATCTTCTGGCAAGCATATCATCTCATAGTTCCTGGTAGTTTGTGCCATTTTGTTGTAGTTACCCATCTAAAATGAAGGTGATATTTTTTCATGGATAAGATCGAGACATATTTGATCTCCTCATGAGTCATTACATATCTGTTGTTGCTACTAGCCATATTGCAGCCAATATAGGGAGACCAAAAAGGCACTGTCATCAATAGCCATTACATGTTGCACTAGTTTGCACTAACTCTTTTTTGCGTAAGTTAAAAACCACCTCAAGTGAGACTAAAAACTATTTTGCAAAATAGAGGATTTTTTTTTTTTTTTTAATTCTGAATTTTGAATTTTGGTGTTTTCTTCAACATTCTCTGGTACAATATTTCAAAATGTGCTTAATGCAGTTGATAGAAACCCAGCAAATGACTGAATTGTAAAATTGCTGGTGGCTAAAACTGCTTTCACCTCAGTATATGCCAGGCCAAGTCATATTGCAAACCATGTGGGGACCAGGAGCAACCTCAAAGCAGCCCAGTCATGAAAGCAGAGAAAAACTGACAAAAACATGTCATGAGCCTTTAGAAATTACTACATTAATACAGACCATAATTGCAATACTTTGTGTAGCCTAGCAACATTTAACCCACAACACGGCGCACTGTTGTGAAAGTGTGTCTGGTAGTGGTAGAAGTAGTCATCCTGTGATCTCACCCCTAGAAACATGTCTTCCTCAACCTTGAAATGTAAAATTGACACTTTAACCCTGCCTGGACTTAAAAATACTTGTTTGTTTTAAAAAAAAATCCAAATACCAAACCGATGTGTTTAATTTGCAATAAGTGGACATGATGTTTAAAGATTGCAATGTCTGGAGGCACCATATTGAGAAATGCCATCTTTTCCAAGAGATCACAGGAGATAGCCTTAAAAGTGTAGATTTTGACTGCATTCAACCGGAGCCCTACAAATGTGTTGCAGTGATGCACAGCCCAAGATAAAGCCACAGCAGCCCCCCTTCATGTTTCCTGAATTTTGGCAAAGAAGAAAGGCCATTCACCAAGTCTGCAACCATGAAATACTGCATGCTGGCTATCTTGGATGAGACAATAATTGACACAGAAATTAAAACGAGTATGAAATCTGCAATTAAAGGCGTTGCTGTCTCAGGCCAGCAAACATCTACAGGGTTGAAAATCTTGCTACAGATGTGTTTGGAATGCTGTGAGAAGGCCTGGAAAAGCTGATCTACCTGTGTCAGGTGTAACCAGATTTAAAAGAAAAATAAAGAAAAAACATAGCTTGCTTTTCATTACAGTAATTTGTGTGGGTTTTAAAATTTGCCATTACCTGCTGCTTACTGTATACTGAAAATGTCTGGTCCAGCTAAATTTCTTGTCTCCAAAATCTGGCCCAATTGAATTTGTTATTGAAAAGCCCTGGTATAAGAGGTCAGCTGTCTCTGACCACACCTCCAACTCCAACCAAAGTGATCTGAGCAGCACTGACCTGTCTATCCATCACTTTTCTCCCCTTGCCTCTTTCTCACTATGGTTACAGTAGCTTTTTGTATATTCTGTGCTTCTCTCTTAGTTTGACTGTGGTCAAATCAAATGTTGTGTAATCATTTTCACCAGTTTGCATGTTTTTCCCAAGCCCCTAGAAACTGCACTTGTAGACTGATTGCCCTTTAGCTCTTCCTCACTTGCAAAATGACTCTTGAGATTTGTCTCAAAATCAAAAGCTTAATACACGCAGAGAATGCCCGCAAATTTGTAGTGAACAGAACACTCCAAGCATAATGTCCTTGTACGTTGTCTAAATATTCAGAAACGTTGACAGACGTTGACGGATGAGCCTGGTGCATTCCCTGAGCTCAGCAGCTTCCAGACACAAAAACATCAATTTATTGTCAAAAAATCACATAGGGGAAATAAATCACTAGCTGTAATCAGAGGTAGGTTCTCGGCCAGGTGACAGGAATATAAGTTTAGCTAAAGTTTTTAAAATTCTGTTTTAAACACTCAATTTTGGACCCAAAGTGCAGATCTCAGATTTGGACAAATGCAGTTCAGTTAAGGGTAAATTGCAAATAGTTGATATCACAAGAGCGCAAGAAAAGGCAGCAGAGCAGGGAATGGCAGATAGAGCTGGTCGAGGGGAGCAAGTCACAGGCTCTGTAAAGTGTAAGCAGGTTTTAGAGTAGGGTTCACGGCAGATCTGAGCAGGCAGTTGGTTGAGGATTGAGACCAAGAACAGATGCAAAAGATAAAGCTGTTTTGGTAGGCAGCTTGGGCAGCCTGTGAATCTCGAGTACAGAGAGACTTATAATTAGCAACAGCATTAGCAATTATCTTGATGTCTGCACAGAACATCATAAACCAACAGCTACCTGCCCTGAATGACATCTTCAACCTCCTGTTGCCTGCAAAAGACACATAACAACCTGAAGGACTCCTTCCACCATGCCCATCACCTGTCTGAACTGATGCCTTCCAGAAAAACTCTACAGGTCCATCAAGACATGCACAACAAAATTTATGAGCAGTTTCCACCCCGAAGCCATTACCATACTGAACTCTGAACTGAAAGCAACCCCCCTTAATACATTACAGCTTTAATGTGTAATAATAAAATATATTGTGTGCATTAATATCAATGAGCACTTTTTATCCCATTTTAGCTGCAATAAGTGTAAGAGTGTCTGGTACAAATGCTGGCAAATGTTTTGGTGTGTAGAATTCATGTGAGTAAATGAAAGCATCTATGTTTTTATTTATTTAAGTTGAAATAGTCAACTTTCATTCACCCAGCAGTTGTAGGTTGTACTACAGTTTGGCCACTGTTGTAAACTAGAACAGGCGCAGGAGCAGACCTAGGCTTTTCCTCATAGCGTAAGTATCCACAGTCTTTGGAGCTGACAGAGAAGAAAGTATGCACTCACAAGAGGTAAGTTTTAATGTTAATTTTCAGAATTTTTAGTGGATGTGGAAAGAGGCAAAATATAGGCTGATGTAGCCTAACAATGTTCATATCGGTGAAATAACATACTGTAGCTTGAGTAGCGTCCATTGGCTTGCACAAAGGGGTGACAACAGCAGGGGATGGCGTGTGGCATGGGGGGAAGGGGCTGTAACTTTACAACAAAACATTGCAGAAAAAGTAAGTTTGTTCACTAATTTATGCACAATGAAGAAGTAATTAAAATTGCATTGGACTATGTTATTGTCCCATAGCCAATAGGAAAAATCATATTTCGTTGCTAATGTTTAACCTCTGTGAATATAATGTACAGTACTCAGAAACAATTATTGTGTGTCATCACATTTCTCTGTACAATATTCCAAAATCATCAGATACCAATTTGACCACAAAAAAAACTAATGTACACCATGTAAAAAATTATGTCATGAATCCTCATAAACTACATGATGTAAACATATTACCAAATTATCACACAATAGGCCTTATAGGTTTATTTTTTGGCCCACTATAAATGTATTTCTCAAAAAGATGTAAAACGAAAGCACTTTGTGGTTGGTTTAAGTCAGGCCAAAATCTTTGAAGAACATGTAAACTACTGACTGTAGTCTGAAGAGATAGTACAGAAGGAATAGATATTGCTCTTACTTCTTGATAAGACATGAAACTAAGAATGTGTGTGCTGTGGTACTTATCTATCAGAAAGAATGTCAACTACATGTCGCTTTAGAAGCCTTTTAAGTCACAGAGCCTTCTCCAAGGAGCAAATGTCTGTTTGAGGTTTGCTCTTGTTTTTTCTCTTTTTCTGACAAGTTCCCTCTTTGCCCACTTTTGTTTCTCCATCAGCAGAAATCTCCTTCCTATGCAAGGTTTACTTGTTGGGCCATTGCCATCAACTGCAGATCTCTGCTGAGTTTTGATTGCGCAATGAGTGACATAGTGCAAAATCTGCACTACGTTCTTGAGTATACCCACATATTCTGGTATGTTTTTTGTACAATGACCATAAGGAATCGCATCTTATCTCGCAATGCATGTTAAATCGGAAAAGTCTTGGTGGGTAAGCCAGGGGAATGGCTGAGAGATAGCACTGATGTAGAGAGATTGCTATTGTTTTGTGTTAGATTTGTGGGCACAAACTGAAACTGATCCTATAACCTAGAATATATCTACAACAGAAGTAAAAAAATACGTAAGTACATTTACTTTAGCGCTATACCTTTTCAGATTCTTGTACTTTACTTGAGTATTTCAATCTCCTGCTACCCAGTACACATTGGAAGTAAATATTGAACTTAATATATTCCAGTACAATATTCCAGTACATTTATTTGATAACTTATTTTGCAGATTCATACCAATATCACAAAATATTACAACAAATAATTTATCAATATTAGAATTTATTAATTTGAGCAATATACACAAGAATTTGACTCATAAAACAGTACAGAGGAACAAAAAGTTAAGTTTAAATGTCAGGTTAAAAAGTTAAAGCCAGTTTTGGAGAAATTAAGAAATTTGTTTCAAAATACATTATGTCTGACAGAAAACAAGTGCTGAAAATCTGTAAAAACTATTATTCGTGTAATACTGAATTGTAGATTTGCACAGATATTGTCACACATTTCACAGCATAAACCTTTTCCTTGCACTTTACCTTTATAAAAACTAAAATGTATTGGCATCAGTGATTTCTATTGCTTAGTCTTAACACTGATAGTAAGTCAATCAATCAGTTAGCCCACAAGCTATGCCTTTAGCCACAGATGCATACTACCTGGAGGCCACAGTTTGCAAAACAGCTTGTTCACCATGATTAAATCCCGAAAAATGATGAAATTAAGAGGAGAGAGACTGATTTTGTCAAGGGGCACATTGATGGAGAGCTGGAGATTAACATCAACACCTACCTCTGCAGTCACCATTTTACACCTGGTAATTTTACAAACTCCCGTAGGAGACAACTGATAATCCGCTGTCACTGGTGAATGGTGAATGAACTATCTGTCTTTCTCCTAGACATTTAATCTACCACCTGTTGATATCTGGCATCAGTGTCAACAGTACAGGCTTATTGATGAATACAAGTTGTCTGGTACTTATATTAATATAGTTAATAGCTTTGTCAAAAACAACTCTAATGTTTCTAAATTTTTTCACATACATGTGCAGTTAACTAATGCTGCTGCATACAATTTTTGAGTGGCTTTATTTGCTTACTAGAATCCATAGGAAAATATGCTGCCAATACATTGGTAACAGCTAGTATATAATGTGTTAAGAATGTATGTTGGTTGTAAATATTAAGATTTTGTGTTTTTGAGTAAAGGCACGCATTGACTGGAAACAACTTGCCTCTGTTGTTCTACTGGAGGGTGAAAAATTACCATTAGCAGCTGCCACCTAAATGCCATAGAATTTTGTTTTGTCTAAGATTACTTAAAAATTAAGCCACATTGGTGAGCAGTTTTGGGGTTTCTTTGCCTAGATTCTATAAAAAATGCCCAAACCAACAGCCATGAGTGAAGAAATATTCTTCGTCTACAGTGCATATTGTTTGTAGGGTTAGAGTTAAGGTTGAAATACAGACAAACAAACAAAAACTGCCAAAACTTTTCCTGTATGCCATGGCCAGTGATCCTGAAAGCTATAGCTAGCAAGCCTTTCTGTCAGTAACACTGCCTGCATAAACGGTGAATTTGATAACGAACTTTGTATGTTCCACTGGATCAACAAGTGTGTATGCTGCTGTTTGTTGCAGCTGAAGACGTGCTTACCGAAGATGTGGCAATGTGTGCAGCTGAAGGACAGCCACAATAGCCACACATATTTACTCAAACCTCATACTCACCATATTTGCAATTTTGGTACCCTCCTTGCTAAAAGCCTCAGGGGTCCTTCATTTTGTTTAGCAGCAAATTATGGTAACCTCAATGCCCCCACCAACACTACTTCAAAAAAGCCCACAGTGACATCTAGCTGGCAGGACGGCTGAACATGCAGAGTTGAATCAGATGTATACGGCAATAGTTGAACCTGTTAAAATTGCTGTTTTACTTTAAACCACATCATTTTTGTATAAAATTTAAAAAGTTTAAACTCAAGATGGCAGAGGGCAGATATAATTTTTTACATATGCAGGGGGACGGCAGAGGAAAAGTTGATTTTTAAAAATTCTATACCAACATTAACCAACCCCTCTGACCTAAATATTGTATGATTTCCGAACTATAAAGTGGGAAGCATTAATTAAACATGCAGGTTGAAGACTAGGATATCAGAACCTTGAAGTGAACACAGGATCAGGAAACAAAGACAGGCAAACTAACAAAGGGGGAAACATGGAAACTATATACACACTGGAAGCAACAAGACACAAGTGGGGCAATTACCACGGGTGAAACACATCAGGGCGGGGTACACTGTAAAAAAAACAGTAAATGACTGGCAGCTATGGCTGCCAAACAAAAACCGTAAAATTAAAGTAAAATATCTCAATTCAAATGAAGTGCAAATACATTACATTTACTGAAATTTTCATTAAGAGTTTTGCAGAAAAATACCATTATTTTACAGATTTTTCCTAAATTATTACGATCAAACACCTTCAATGAAGTGACAATGCAAAGAGTTCTGCAGAAAAATACCATTATTTTACAGATTTTTCCTAAATTACTACCATCAAACACCTTTAATAAAGTGACAAAGCTAGGAGTTCTGCAGAAAAATACCATTTTTTTTACAGATTTTTCCTAAATTGTTAAGATCAAACACCTTCAATAAAGTGACAATGCTAAGAGTTCTGCAGAAAAATACCATTATTTTACAGACTTTTTCACTAAATTATTACCATTAAACACCTTCAATAAACCTTAAATACCACTTTTAAAAAACGTTCAAATGACTGGCAGCAATGGCTGCCAAACAAAAACTGTAATATTAAAGTAAAATATCCTAATTAAACTGAAAACATACATAAGAAATTCAGAATAGATACATCTACAGATTTTCATTGTTTCAATTAAACTGGGGTGAGAAACTTAATTACAAATGAAGTACACACCACTATTAATTCTAAAACTCTTTTATTTAATGTATTCAGGTGTAAATTTACAATATCAATTATTTATTCAAAAACAGTTCTCCAGAGGTCCCCAGGTGTCAATCTTGTCTGTTAGCGTTACTATCATGATGAGGTCATAATTTCACCTTTGAAACAGGTGGAGAGCTGTTGAGCTGAGAGGGTTGTGGTCTGCTGTTTTTAGCTTGTATTTTCCAATTCTGTTTTATATTGTTTTCCACAACATTGTCCTGACACCTGGGAGCTCTGTAAACTTTAGTTCTGGTAATATTTGTGGACAAGCATTACAGTCTTTTAATTTAGAAACTATACAGTGTATTATTAGGTGTATTATTAAGTAAAATCAAAACATACCACAAAAGGTCAATGAAGACAGGAGTGACAGTGCAACATAGCAGATAAAGAAGAATCCTCCTCCGAATTGCCAGTAATCAGCTGGATCTTTTGTGCATCTGGAAGGAAAATGGAAAAAAGGGCACAATAAGATTCACTGAATAGTCCTTACCCTACTGTAGGATTTCATTTTTTTTAACCATTTCTTTAAACAACCTTAAAGAAATGTTTCACTTTAAATGAAAATCCACTGTACTAGTAATGACAAATGCAGATTCAGGCAGTTTGCATAAAATCGAACTAGTTTAAACTTGTACACAAGACCACATTGCCAAAACCAGAAACCAGCCCAACCCCAGTGTAGTTGAAGGAAAAATTTGTAAAACAAAAAATTAAAAAAATCAAAGTAAAGGTTTTTTACCCAGAAAATTTTATGGGAATGACCAGCCAATTTATATTACCGTGTGCACCCACTGTGTTACAAATACTGCAGGCCAGCATGATGAAAAAGTCATGGAAGGAATTCATAAGACACTGTACATTTTTGTATTTGAAAGGAGATGTTTAACACTTGTTTTGATTTGGCACCACTGAACTCATTGTGCAGCTGTGCCAGGATGGGTGGCCTTAGAGCTACAAGCTTGTGTTGTGCGCGCGCACCCTCTGAGCTGGTGTGTGTGGGGAACGTGCACTCAAGCAGTTTGTAGCTCACACGTTTTAAAAGACAAACATTAGATTGTTAGTAAGGACATAAACCTTTATATAACGAGCTACATATTTAGTTACAAATAATTATTATCATTTTACATAAATTTGACTATAATTTAAGAAGGCAGAAAAGATCAAGTATAATAATACAGTAATTTTTCCATAAAAAAAAAAAGAGAAATAAACATAGTTTGTAATTATTGGCATAATACTTAAAAAACCAACCAGGTTGTTAATTCACAGATAATGTCTGTAATATTACAGTTTTGTATACTATTTTTAAAAAACAGAAAAACTACTGTAAAAATTTAGAGTTATTAACCATAAAAATAGGATTTTTTTTACATTGTACCTTATGACGGTACTATCACCTGTTACCTGTGAAATATTCAAAACAAGTGTTTTTGGAGCATTTCCCAGCTTTCACAGTCTTTTATTGCTGCTGTTCCAACTTGTTTGAAAAATGTTGCAGGCATGAAATTAAGAATGCGCTGATGTTTACAAAAAAACTGATAAAGTTCATGAGGTAGGACATTAAATATAATGTCTTTCTTGTAGGTATATGTCAAAAATTTTAATATTCTCCTTTATTTATGTTTTAAACACCGTCCCAACTATTTTGGAATCAGGATTGTCCAACTGAATGTTATTGTCATATGGACTTATTTTAATATGTTTTGAGAAGGTTTTAATGCCTGAAATGCTGTCATTATTCCTTATGCTAACTTATGTGCATTAGGAAAGAAGTTTTATTAAAAGGGAAAAGTAAATGGCTGCTAGCACCTCCACTGCTTTCATCCTCTTAATTTTTAGTTGAGAGTTCATCTGCTCTCAGTAATTAATTGCATCCAATAACCGTTGGAGCCTTGCTCTATTAGAGATACATTAAAGATACATGATACAGATAAAGATAAAGATTTTATCCAACAGATTTTTCTGAATCCGTCTTCTATAATAATGTTAAACACAACATTGTGATATGGAAGCACAAAGAAGTTTAAACTGATGCCTTGATTCATGGTAATACCTGCCTATTGGCATATGTCCTAAGATTTGAATCTGTCCTGTCGGTCTCCAGGTTCTGGAACCATTTCCAGACAGAGCTTCCAGTCTGCGGGCCAGACTGGGACCAGTTTCTGCAAGAGGTGACGTCCAACCAGGAGCCTGAAGTTCCGCTAGAGGATCCAGCGATATGGAAGTACTGTGTAGTTTTATGAACATGGACAACTGGGGTGTAAAGATCATGTTTCTGATTTTTTCATATTCCATTTACAACAACTTTATGATAGTCAGGTAACGTCCATTGTATTTTGATCATATTGTGTTGTGATTACAGGTGAAGGGTGACAGGGAAAAGGTTTAAACAGTAATCTATCTGACTGAGCATCACATCTGTAGCAGACTTTAGCAACAGATTGGTGCAAATACCACTACTGATTCAGTTTGCCAAGAACTACATAAAAAATAAATCAAGAAACTTTTTGTGAAGAATGTAATAGACACTGTAAAATGATTCAAAAATTGTAACATTTATTGTCAGTGAGATTTAGAAAAAAAACTTGAGTTTCTCTACAGATAAGTTTTTTGTAAAAATACAGATGATATTTAATGTAAATATGCTTCTAAAAGTCTAACTGTTGTAGAATTTAAAAAAATCTGAAAAGCATCTAAAGCATCTTGAGAATGTTAAACAAATGCATAACCTGCACTTTCTAATTTAAATGAAGGCTGTTAATTTCATAGAGTTTCTTTGGTACAGTCATAGAATCATCAAATCCATCTGTGAGAAAAATGTTTAAAAAAATCCACAAAATTTAATCCTGACAGCTTTAGCCTTTGTTTTATTCAAAAAAACAGTAAAAAAAAAAAAGTCAATTCAAATATTAAGTCAAATTTTAATTTACAATGAGTAAAATAAGACGTAGTAACCTTCAGAAAGATTACCTCGTATTTAGGAAGTATCCATATCAGATTTTTATCATACAGGTTCTTGTGGTCTAAAGATGTTGCCCCATCTATAAAAACACACACAAAAAAACAAGTGTAGGGAGGCGGAGGGAAGGTTTGTACCCAGAACTGTACCAAAGTGCACAAGAAGTACAACTGAACTGAATGAAGTTTTTGTTTTATTGACAGCCAGTGTTAAGGAGCACTTAAAACAGGTACAAGTACAGCACAGTAAAACCAGGCAAAGGTATCCACGACGTTTGGCAGAAAGGCAAGGTCAAAAAGCAGGCAAGGTTCGAACACAATAAAGCTATGACTGTGACTGTGGAAAAAGGCTGGAACATGAGCTGTGAACATCAACGAAGTTGCGACGAGACAAGACACAAAGGGGAAATATATGCAGGACTGATGGGGAGTGATTAGACACAGGTGCGGGAGACACAATCAGGGATCAGGTGCACACAGACGA
>JAQMCX010000219.1:0-13999 GCA_029814765.1 Acanthurus leucopareius | reverse complement strand
ACAGCCAAACCTATTCTCCCCAGCTTGTCTCCCTGCCATCTACCCACTCACCTCTGCCCTCGCCTCCTGGATTCCCCCCCCCCATCCACATTCATCCTCCTGACAATAAACCCCATTTTGCCACCCTATTGGTTTTGTGTCCGTGTTTTGCATTTGGGTCCTCCTAGATTAAATCGTAACAGCCTTGTCTGATGTTACACTAACTGTCCAGATTCAACTTCACCATCTCTGACCACTTGGAAAACATTACAGATATTGATATCCCTATCCTGTTTTTAGAAGACAAATACAAAATATCCTTAAGTAATGTAAAAGCTTTATTGCCCTCAGTTCTCTGCCTCTCTTATCAGTAAAATATCTGCTCCCCCACCCGTTGTCTAACAATTTCTCCAATTTTTAAGTATTTTGATGACCCACTCTCTTTCTGGGGCCTGTTTTCGAGAACAGGTTTAAAAACCTCTGACTCAAACCTTGAACTTTAAGTTAACTTTGCCTGATATGGGGAACTGTAAGCTTTTGATTCCTGAACACATGATCAGACTTAATCAGCTCTGAGTATGTTCAGTTTGTTGAGAATGGAAAAAGCCATCATCAGTGGAGCTTCAATATTCTGATTTATCATAGCAACAAGTAAATACATTAAAGAGCAGAGCCTTGGTTTTATTTTAATTTCAAGATCAGTATATCTATAAATACGGATGCATTCCAATGCAGACTATAAAATTTATTTAAAAAAAAGAAGGAAGGAGTCATCAGGTTACCTATGTTACAATTCATACAGTTTAGTCCAAATATTTATGTAGACTTTACTTACCATAATCGGTGATGAGGTGCTGGAATCTTACTATTTGCTAATTTATATTCTTGTTAATGTTATTTCAGGTGCAACCTGACAGCAACGACATGCAGGTGGAATGTACTTATGAAAAGACATTATTTGCATACAAACCTACATTTCTAAGCTTAATGATGACTGTGGTGCTGATGATGCTAATGATGGTATTTTAACATGCGCATATTCAAAAACAGTCACAAAAGGCTTGGACTACATATGTGCAGCCTATGTTTGAAAAAATATATTTAAATAACATTCATCAACTATTAGAATCATAATCTCTGACAGTGTATTAAAATCATCCTCACTAAGAAGTTTCCTCATTTATTTTTGCATGGTGTGCTAACTATGAATAAAAACAGTTTTATCAGTGTTACTGATCACAAAATGAAAATTTGTTGTTCATTGATTAGTATCTTCAGCTTCCTATGAATTTTTGTTATTTAACCACTGATCATCGCATCTAATGCTGCGATGAAAAATTCCTCTCCGTCAGGATCCAGCCAGTCTGCTGTTGTTTTTCCACTAGTTTTTCCTCTGTATTCCCCTCCCTCATGTTATGTGTTTATGTTGTCTTGTCTTCCTGTTTGTTTTCTTCCAGAGCTGGGTGGGGCTCCCAGACTCTCCTGCACTCAGTCACCTGCACACCTGATCATCATCTGCCTGATTACCTTTCACCTCTCGCTGCTGCATATAACCCAGCTTCACTTCCCACTCGTGGCAATTTCGTTGTTCAGCCCTTGTAGCAACGTTCTTGTAGTCATGATCATAGTCATTTCTTTAAGATTGTTCTTGTGTGCCTGTTTCTCTGATTTATTCAACTTTGGACTGTTCTGGAATTTGGGATTTGGGGATACTGATTCGGTACCATTGCCACAACTAATCTGTTTGTTTGCTTCCCCAGCCCTGCCACCTGCCAACCCCCAGCTCTGCCTCACCCAGCCCTTTCTCCTGCCCTGACACCCCTCCTCAGCCTTTCCCTTCCTGCCTGTTGTCATTGCTGTCACATCACTGTTTATATTATGCATTAATTTTTGGAAATAAATCATTAGTGGTTCTCAGATCTGTATTTGGGTCCAGCTGTGTTCTGTGAGTCCTGACAGAATGAACTGGCCATAATATGGATCCAGTTCCCCAGGCTCTAGCTAATCAGGGGGCTGAGACTGGGCATTTAGATCAAGTGACTCGTGCCCTTTTTGATAGCAATCAAGCTATGTAGGTTTCAATCATGGAAATGTTAAAAAACAGCTGTTTACTTTAGCCTTTGCAGTGCAGGATAGGTTGCCCAGTGGTACAACTACGCTGCTCCATCAGAACCGCCACTCTCATGTTAGTGACCCAGAACCACCCCACCATTTCAGCCAACATAGACTATGATATTTTGAGCTTCTAGTGACTGCTGTCTATCTGGTATTATATCCAATGTCTGATTCAACCAGATGGTGCTTTTCCTCTGAATGTCTGTACAGTAAATACATTAAAAGTCATGTATATTAAATATTAAATGTTTATGTTTTTGTTATTTAACATGAACTCCTGCAGTGTCCATATTTGTATAACCTCTCACATCTCACAAACTTCAGTTTGAAAGGTCATAGGAGTAAGTGTAAAGCCCTGCAAAAATGTACACCAAATAACGTTTTATGGAAGCAAAAAGCCTTGAATTCTTCTCTAAAGTTTCAACACAACATGTTATCAATTTACAATTAACAGAAATTAACACACAGGGAAAAAAATATATACTTAGAATAATGTTTTTTTTCCCCTTTGTTTATATTGTTAAAGTTTATAGAAAAAAGTATTTCAGTCATTCCAACAAATTCACTATATAACAACAGTGGCCACTGCTTGATTCATTAGAAACCATGGGAATTTTTTAAATCAAAAATTATAGATTAACATTTTTAAAAAGAAAAAAATCTATATATTGTTATACAAAAATGAATTTTTAAATTGGTTTTAAAAGAGAACACTGAGGTTGCTTGTCTGATTTTCAGAGGAAGCTTATTCCACAATTAAAATGATCAACAGCAAACACCCTGCTACCTACCTTTACAAGCTGTGCCCTGTGGACTGAGGGCAACAGCTGGTCAGAAGATCTGATGAGTAAACAGGGGAATAAGGGATGAAAATATGACCAACTAGATAAGGTCATTCAGTGATTTAAATCCAAGCAGTAACAATTTAAAATCAATCAAATATATATATATATATATTTTTACAGGTAACTAGTGAAATGAGTCAAGAACAACAAGAACACTTACTGCAGTATTTTGGCTATTGACAGATTTTAGAGTCAAGAGTTGCAGTAATCTAAATGGCCAGAGACGGAAACATGAATCAGTCATTAAAAATGACTGAATGGGAGGAAATATCTAATACAATGTTCCTGATTTGAGTGCAAGCTAATTTGTTAGTCTTGCTAAAATGTTTGTAAAAAATTCAAAATGGACTAAAAGACTTCTGTCTCATGGGTACATTGTTAACTCTGGGAAACTAAAACCTTGTTAATAAAGTCTGCAAGTGTGTCTGTGAGAGTGCAAACATCATCTCTTCTTATCATTGTTGAGAATTAGAAAATTATTAAATATCCAGGATCTAATGTCTGCAAGGCCAGCCATTAGTGAGGTAAATGAAATGAGGTCTGATTGATTTATGAATAGACACATTTGGGTATTATCTGCAAAACAATGAAAGCAAATATAAGAGTTGCAGTTAACATGACCCAGTTCTAGCATGTGAATAGAAACAGTAAAGGGCCAAAAATAGACCCTCAAGGTGCACTGCAGGTGATGGGGATATTTCCTATTGACACAGACAAAGTTCTGTCACTCATGTAAGACTTAATCCAGTCTAGAGCAGTCCTATTCACATCTATACAGCTTTCAAATCCATTAATTAATATTTGATGATCAGTTGTGATAAACAACGCAGAGGATCTCAAAGAACCAGAATGATAGGGTAGCCGGTACCATTATTTATGCAGACTAAGCTAAGCATAAATGTCATAGTGTGTAAATGGAGTCAAAAGCAGTACACAGACACAGGGAGTCAACCAGGATATTTATTGGAACTTTAGTTTGAAAGTCTGGGCAGGCAGAGTTGGCATGGCAGAGGCAGGTGGCAAGCGTGGTGGTGAGGCAGGGAGAGCAGGTAAACCTTTCACTGAGAGCTGGCTGGAGGCTGACTGGCAAGAGATCCAGGCAGGAATGAGGAGCACGAGGAGGACAGAGCCTGAGCAATGCAACAGATTAACAAAGAGAAGCAAAAACACCTTGAGAAACAGCTGAAAAACTAAGAGCCAGAAGCACAGAATACCACATAGGGTAGAAGGGACAGTCTGGCAAGGAATGGAGTGAAGGACCAACGATGAAATTCACTGCTGGATTAAAGAAAGGATCAGCTTCAGGTGTGCTGCTTGATTGTTAGGAGGTTTAAGAGTAAAAACACGGCCAGACCTAACAAACACCCATACACACACAGAGACAGACAGGGAGAATCATCAGGAACCAAAACAGAGGGGAAAAACACAAGAACAAGGGGGATAGGAGGGAGTACTGCTGTACAATAAATCCCCTTCTTCAATACTCAAGTAAAATGGGTCCCAGAGTATAATATTAATTCTGGGAAGGGTCTTTTAGTTAGAATAAGGAGTTTGAGGGGCTTAACCAGAAGTAAAGGGCAGTGTGAGGGTGGCTAGGGGGGCAATAGAGCATGAGTGTGCTGAAGCAGTAAGATACGTTTACTGAAGGCAGCAGGAGCCAGATCTGTTTTAGTTGGGGACCTTCACTTCAGTGAAACTGTCTACCCTCCCAAAACAATTCAACTTTTGATATAAAAACCTCATAATCGCTGCAAACTGATGGCATATTAGCATGACATTGACTGTGTATGTTAATAATGCACAGAGGATGAACCCTTTCTATTTGAAACTTCCATCAAAGTGTATAATTTGTACAGATGTTACACAGACTGCTGTGAAATGGTGCTGGGTATTTTATGAACCAGGGAGATAAACCCTTATATTCTGTGGACTAATCATACATAACTTTCAATTAGTACAACCTTTTTAGTTTGCAATGATGACCTTGTTTGTCTCTATTGTTAGTCCTAATGACCTTCATAAACATTAAGCATAGAAATAACAGAGTATTCAATACTTTGCCAAAGTTATATCTTTGTTTCTAAAATGACATTTAGAACATTTTCCATCACTATATGCAGGACAACAAGAGTAAAAATTGGTTAACATACATGGATTCAACTCAGAGTTGGACCTCAAATCTCAAAATGGTTCAATAAGGTGGTGAGTTATTAATTAAACAAATACACATTAATGACCTGAAAGCCAGTTTTAATGAAATGGTAAAAATATGCATCATCCTTGTATGCTTGTCTGGCAAAGCAGAACTCTAAAGCTCTTTGGAAGGCCATAACATTATCTTGCCATTCTCACTGCTTAACCTTGACATTTCCTGTGCTGACAATTCCTGCTGTGAATTCAGAGGGTGCATCTCAGCACAGCGAGAGTCCTGACACTGAGCAGGTATGTCATGTCAGAGCTCCATCATCCAAAGACTCTGGAAGATAACATGATTATTAAAAGGTGTGCAGTGACATGGAGGTTAAAGAGTAAGACAGCTATATGGACAAGTAAAAAAGAAAGGAAGAAAGGTAGGAAGACAGAGTTGAAATTGCCAATCATCTTTCTAATTTTACTGTCCAACTTCTCTCTTTCCTCCTGTCTGCATCTCTGAATACACATTATGCTGGAGCTCTTTTGGGGACTGTGTGATTTCATTTGACCTAGATGTTACACCGTTCCATTTTTCTTCAAGAAATAGGTGCTCACTCTCTAATATAGAGGTCAGTCTCATGGCTCCATTTCCTTTGCTTTACTGTTTACTACAAGTATGCCTTGTCTCTTTTAACTTGGCACATGCTATGGTTGTGGTCCAGTGTAAGATTTCACTAAAAGTCGACTTTAGTGAACTTCAGTTAATAACACTATGGACATCTTGGTTTGTTTAAAGGTTAGTAAAGTAGGATGAATCAGGTGGTCCACAGTTCTTAAAATGTACAAATAGAATCTACATATATAAAGATGAAGCAATGGAAAATAATGGTGAAAATGATTGAGTACATTGTTAGCATTCTGCATGACAACATATATGCCCAATGAATTTCACTCAAGGCAGCTGAGTACTCCAGGTGGATGAGTAGGTCGACATGATACATCGAAACAACAGTCTTCATCTCATGATTGGCCCACTCAGTTTGGCCATGAGACTGATGTTGGTTACTGGTAGAGAGGCTATTGCTTCTAGGGTCATACAAAATGTCTTCCAAACTTGTGAGATTAACTGTAATCTAAAGTCTAAAGTTGGAAGCTTGGAGAGGGCAAAAAAATGTGCAGCTTTAGAAAAATCATCTATTATGATGAGAATAATATTTTTATTCTCACCATAATAGTGTTGGAATCCAAGACAACATTGGACAGTTGTTGATCCTGGGCTTAATCGACAATTGACATGATTTTTTCAAATTCCAACAAGGGAAAATTAATTCAAATGAAATTAGGACCATGTTTATCTGTTGTGGGTGCTTTTTTGTTTGGGCAAAAAAATTGGGAATGTTTTCCGTCTTGTCCACATCATGTGATATGTGGAAGACAGCATTTAAAACACCCATGGGTGATTTTGTGGAGTTTTCCAGGCTTTAGTGAACAACATTGTCAGAGATACAAGGATACAAGGATACAAGTAAGTTTATTGGTCATTATACAACAGGTTGCATAATGAAATTAAAGTGTGGTTCCCTCTTGATTGATTAATTGACTGTAGAAAAAATAAAAATAAAATGATTAAACATGGAGGAGTGCAGATGGTGCATTAAGTAGTCTCACAGTCTGAAGGAAGAAGCTGCTCTGTAGTCTGGTGGTACGGCAGCGGATACTTCTGTATCTTTTGCCTGATGGCAGCAGGGTGAACAGGCTGTGGCTGGGGTGGGTGTTATCTTTTATTATCATTTTGGCTCTGTGCAAGCACCTCACCTCGCCGATATCACTGATGTTTGGTGGATGAATACCAATGATGTTTTGGGCAGTTTTTACATGATGATCAAGTGGTTTCTCTTTGTATACCTCGATGATATTTTGATCTCTTCTCAGACCCAGTTGGAACACAAGCAGCATGTGCCCATGGTGCTCAGAACAAGCTGTAAAGGTTGAAAATGTGAGTCCATGTACTTGCATATCATTTCTTGGATATGCCATTACTAATGGATCCAACCAAGGTTACAGCTGCCACAGAAAACCCACAAACATTTAACAGTTCCAACAATTTCTGGGTTTTGCAAACTTGTAAAGGAGATTCAAAGAAGATTATGGTCGAATTGCTGCTTCGATCACTGCCCTCACATCCACTTCCACTCCTTACCTGTGGTCTCCTGAGTCTTGATCTGCTTTAAAAGACCTTAGGAACTGCTTTGCCTTGGCGCCAGTCCCCATCCAACCAGCTCCTACTTGCCAGTTTGTTGTGGAGGTGGGAGCATCAGATACTGGGGTAGGTGCAGTGCTGTCTCAGTGATCTTAACCTGATCATAATCTTTGTCCATGTGCCTTTTTTATTTTCCTCAATCCCTCACATGCTGAAAGAGTATGATATTAGTGACCTGGAACTTACTGCTGTCAAACTGGTTCCAGAGGAGTGGTATCACTGGATATGTGAGAGATTCTTGTAGTCTGTCAAGACACTGATGGTCTATACAGCACCCTCAAACCAGTCTTACAAATGGCTAAAGATGGGGTTTTTGTTTTTTTTTGGTCTTTTTAATTCTCTCTCACCTACAATCCAGGTTCCTGTAACACCAATACCTTTGAGGAATCACTTGCTAACCTGGACACATCAATTTGTCTAACAAGCTCAAGAATTCTCTGGTTCAGACCTTCAAACCAGAACATCCTGTAAGTTAGAAGGGAGAATGCATAGCTGAAATATGTTAGGAATTTAGAACAATGAGAAGCAAAAATTCCCTCAAATATATTTCTTGGGAGTTGGAATTAAAATGGATAACAGGGTAGGCAGATATAAGGTTTATATGGTTTCAGATGAAAAGACAGAATGTCATACTTGGTAGAAAATGTAAAAAAAGCAAATACAATGGTGTTGAAAATGTGAGAAATGTAATCTGCCCCCTCCTGCAGAGTACATAAGGTTCTTTCCAGGACACATAGTTAATTAGCAGAACAACGATAGGATCAAGATAAGATAATGATTGGTGGTACAATGGAACAGCAGGTGAAGAGATTAGTTGTAGTACAAGCAAAGGCACCAAGATTGCATTTTGGGGCCATATGTACAACACCAGTTTCAGCTTTACTTGCAAAGATGGGAGAAACTGTGCAGGGAACTTAGCAATCAAACCTGGCAATGAAGTAAATTATTAAGCTAAAGGGAAATAAAGGCAGGTTCTAAAAAAATGTATTAGAGAAGGCAGGGTGTTACACCCGCCCTAGGGGTACACAGGCATAATATGAAAAGTGCTCCATCTTTCCCAAGTCCCAAGTAGCCATGGAGCCAGAACAACAGCTTTCAAGTTGAAACTTGGTGCTTATTTACAAAAATGATAATGAATGAAAACATGTTTGAGAACTAAGGACTTCAGAGTGGACCAAGGCCATAGCAACAAACAAAACAATTCTAACCGGGGAGGTGATAGATAATCTAACAAAACAAGAACCAAAAGACAGGAATCTTACCTCCCTAACTAAACGAAACAAGAGAAAACTGGATTAACAGAACTGGCAGTCCACCCCTACTAGGTCACATAACTATAGGAAATGACAAGATAAAGTGGCTGGTTGGAAGATGAGGGAGATGAGGAAATGCCTGCTGCCCAACGCCGGCCGCCATCTTGGCCTTTTATATAGCAGGTAATCTCTCGGAAGCAGCCAATTACCAGCCAGGCCCGAAACGCATCAACCAATCCTCTTTTGGCATTGAAACACACGAATCTACATAAAAAAGACAAAGGAACACAGACAAGGAAAACACAGAACACCAAAAACTAACAAAAATTACGACCACAGTCATAACACAGGGTAAAAGAGAAAGACAGAGTGTTTTATTGTGAATCTCAGTAAAAAGGTAGAGAACCTGTAGTTTGGAACAATAGGGGCTCCCCCCTTTGACTTACTGGTCAGATTTACTATTGTAGATTTTTCCTACTTGAGAAGTAGACATCAGTAAAGAATATAATAACACAATAGCATGTGTAGAAAAACAAAAAAACAAAAAAAGGATAAAGCATAACTGGGAACATCATCTCCACTTTATAGTAATGGAGCCCAAGATCCCTAAACTAGAAAATCAGGCTTTTGCTTTTTATATTTATGACCAAAAAATGATAAAAGACAAGCTGTCTGAATGGGTGTCAGTCTTTACAACAGAGCTAATAGCTTCACTCTGGGTGTTAAAGTGGGTGTAGGAGTTGAAGCAGAGAGGGACAGTCGTGTGTTCAGATTTAGTTTCAGCTCTGATGACACTTATTGAAAGTCAGTGTCAGGGTTCTGGTGAGACCTTGTGGTGGAGCTGTTGGTTCTGTTGCATGAGACTAAGGCAGGAGGCTCAGTGGCTTTTCTGTGGGTGCCAGCCCATGTTGAGGTGGAGGGAAGCAAGGCAGCCATTACGGTGGCTAAAGGACACACTTAAAAGAGGTGTGTAAAAAGTGTAGGTGTGTAAGTGCACACTTAAGCATCTGAGTACAAATCTATTATCCAAACAAACATGAAAGCTGTGGGACAGAGCAGGAAAAATAATTTTAGGGCTGTCATTGCTTCTCATACAAATCAGTGTAAAGGAAAAACACTGTTATTCTGGGAGTAAGAAAAGGCATTCAGTGGTAATAAACAAACTGGGATATTGTGAACCAGCATGGAACTTGGTAAGGATGGGCAAACATGAGAATAAACTATGTGGGATCCACAGATAAAAAAAACTTGGAACAAATGCAGTGAAACGAGTGTAGTGAAATAACATGGAACTAAGAGCAGGGCCATATGCTGCATTATGACGCTTGGTTAAAAAGACAGTCCAAATGAAAGCATGCTTAATCCTGACAATAACAAATTAGAGACTGTGAAGGCAGTCCTTGAATTCATTGTTGAGGCAGGATTTAATCTTTTCAAAAAAGTAGGCACATTTGGACCTTCAACCCAATCCTGGATTGAGAAAGGCAGCAATATGCTGCAAGGCCACTACAATATAGTCAGCTGAAATCTTATAAGGATGAAAAGTAGAATGGTGTAAGGTGAGTTTTTAGTAAATTGTATGTGTTTTACTTATATTTCCTAGCTTTCTATTTGAGAGAAGACAAGGCAGTGAAAAGTTTCTCTTGGTTGGAAGTGTTGGAGAATTTTTAAGGAGCAAATTAAAGGGAGAAAGCTATGGAAGTGCTGATACCTGCATCACTGACTCTTCTAAAGAAGATTAATGGAAGGCAAAGGACACTTCAACATATAATTTATACATTAATAGTAATAATAATTCTCAAATAATTCTCATTGTGTGTGTGGTAACTGCAAGCGAGCTGTTTGTTTTGCTAGCACTTTGCGTCACAAGCCATAAACAGAAGGGCACCTTTTAATTTTTATAACAGACCTTAGCCAGCATGATTTCTTGTGGTGGTAATAGGGCTGCAATGTGAATGGATTTGCCGTGTTGTAAAGGGCTGCAGGTGGAGGTAGCTTGGCTGAGGCCTGATGAATATTTCCCTGTGCCTATAACTGTTTTGAGCTAACCAGATCATCTGCAACAAGCCAACAAAAAGCCTGAAGTGCTGTGCTTTCTTTCCTGTTTTTAAAAAAAAAAGAAATACAAAAAAACTCAACAAGTGGTGGTAATGTCCTTTTGTATAAAATCTCAGATCATCTCTGCTTCACAGTGATACGAGCTCATATGTTAATAAAGAACTAATTTTCAGCCATTTTATGCAGATGGTAAATAAAAGTAATTGCAAAAAAAGGAGAATACATTTATTAGTTTGTTTGTCCCATGTCTATGTCATTCACTCAAAATGCTGAAAAAACACATAAAATGATGCTCCAAATATGCTGCCCAGCTGTTAAACTGGTGTAGTTGTGAAGAGGTTAAATACATTTTTTGAATAATGACTATGATGAGGTAAAAGACTGAGTGACTGGTGCTTTCAAGGAGGTGCAGCAGTATACACCCAAAAAGAGAGAGCGCACACAGAGCCATACTGGACATGAACCTGCAGTTGCAGATTACTGAGGAGTCAACAATGCCATTGAGGGTGAAAACTCTCCTTTCAACTGTAGAAAATGCCTGCATTTCCTCTCTCTGTCACTTGGTTAAGGTTACAGTTAGCTTCATCTGTATAATGTGATAGCTTTGCAGTAATTCCTAGCTGTTAACTGCATTGTTTATTTTATTGTTAGATTTGTTTATAGTGCTATGTACAACCTTTGTGCAAGTGAGGGTGGACTTGAAAAAATGAAACACCTTTGTGAACAGCACAGTGAAGTGCATAGCAACAATGACACAAACAGCAACCAAAATGGTAATGAAATTAAATCAACATATCTATATATGTATGATCTCAAACCGCTATCTCATCTCCAAGATGAAAAAGGAGCTCAGTGGTCACCCCTTGATGATGATATGATAATGATATCATGGCTGCTGTGGACCACTTTCTGAAGGTCTCCTGCAAAGAAGGGACCCAACTTCATTTTTTTATGACTACATAACTGTGTGTAAATGTAAGAGGGGACTATGTTAAAGAATAAATGTATCTGATATTCTTAAATTGACTTCTACCACTGGTCTTGTGCTCCACATTACTTTTGTCAGCCTTTGTATGAAGCCATATATAATATATAATAATAGTAATAAGATGCAAAGCCAGCTGTCAGTCACCAAAAATAAATGATCCTTGTTGGTCCTTTTAGTGCTGATGATGCAGGATTGCATGACCTGCACTGTCCAGTGACTGAATGATTTGACTTTTTTTTTTTTTTTTTAATTAGTCACTGAGAAAATGGAGAAGAAAAGAGGTAAAATGCAACAATTAAGCTGCAGGTGTAAATAGACTCATGGCTCATTAGAAAAGATTGAGGCTTTTTTTATACTTTTACCACAAGAGAGACTAAGAATAAATGCCACAGAATTGTGAAACCACTGTGGTAATTTGCTTTTACTCTGTACCTGAACATGATACAAAACCAAAGGAATAACTCCTACACCTCCCGCAGAGGGAGAGACAGAGGGCTGACGATTGAGGAGGGATTTGGAGCAGGACATGGGACACTGTCAAAAGCATCAATGATCCTTGGTCTCAGGTACAGATCAGAGAGACTGAAGGCTGTTTGAAGTGGGGGAATCATGCTGAGAAGATTTGGATGCCAACAATTGAAGAGGATGTGTTTTCTCACCCAGTGCTGTGTGTGCAACTGTTGTTAAACCTCTTTTTTTTCTGAACTACCTCTGTAGGAGATCATTTATAAAGGTGAGAGTGTCATCTTACAATTAAACATCATTGAGGTTCTGGAAAGTTATTGGTTATTATTATAGTAAATGGGTTATACTTGCAATTTAGACAGAATTCTGCAAAAAATAAATCAATTGCACATTTTAACTTAATTTAAAACCATTTTAGTGACTTTAATCTACCTGTCCACTTTGCTTACATTTAAATCAGTATTTCTCCATGTTACTGATTTTTAATTTTGTCTTGAATTGTGAGCACATTCAGATATGTGTTATCGTTCCAACATTTAATAATAATAATAATGACTGAAATATAACCATGATTATGGCTTAAAGGTGCTTGTGATGAATTAGAGATATGAGTGCCTTGAATAGCCACAGCCTTAATGGTGGTGGATAATGACAGCTGTGTTGGTGCTGTTAGGTAACCTTGGAGATATGACGCAGTTACTTGAATCTGACTTCATTCTGTTCTTGTCATAGACCGGTCTAATTAGTGGTGAGCACGAGTATTAATAAGGAAACGGCCCTCAATGGCTTTGAAACATCCATTCATGGCTACAAGTCACAATGCACCCCCACTGAATAGCATATGTCAAAACAGGTGGTCTTATTTTTTTTCTTCCTTCCACCCCTTACACTAGTGGCGGATAAGCATGCACCAGTGCGGCACAGTGTCTGTGTTAACTTCACATCTCTGTCCTATTTCCAGCTTTGCATCCTCTGAAAAACTGGCTTTTATTTGCACCCTGCAAATACATCCTGGCCTCCAAAGCAGTTCAGTAGACTCAGAAATAGTCAATATTTTTATTGAATTATTAAATTTAACTTGCAGTAAGGGTACCAATCTTCAAAAAGGAAAAATTAATAGCCAGTAAATTAAGTACGGCTTGATCTGAAGGTTGTTACTAAGTTCTTGGCTCATGCAAGAGACAGTAATATTAAAAATATTGACACAAACCTATAATGAACAGTATGTTAGAAATGATTAATAGTTTTAAAAAATATTTATTCAAATATGCTACCTAATAAATAATTAATCAAACAAAGATATGATAGAAAAAAACAAACACAGATACATGTAAAGGAATAAGAGAAGCTAAAAAGGCAATACATGCAATATTACTACACATTTAGTAATTACTTTCCTCATCAATCACTGAACATGACTGAAACCATGAATATAGCAACTTTGGATCAACCCATCCATCCATCCATCCATCCATCCATCCATCCATCCATCCATCCATCCATTTTCTTCCGCTTATCCGGGGTCGGGTCGCGGGGGCAGCAGCCTAAGCAGGGAAGCCCAGACTTCCCTCACCCCAGCTACTTCGTCCAGCTCTTTCCGGAGCATCCCGAGACGTTCCAAGGCCAGCCGAGAGACATAGTCTCTCCAGCGTGTCCTGGGTCTGCCCCAGGGTCTCCTACCAGTGGGACGTGCCCTGAACACCTCACCAGGGAGGCGTCTGGGAGGCATCCCAATTAGATGCCTGAGCCACTTCATCTGGCTCCCCTCAACGCGGAGGAGCAACGATTCTACTCCAAGCTCCTCCCGGATGACCGAGCTTCTCACCCTATCTCTAAGGGAGAGCCCAGCCACCCTATGGAGGAAGCTCATTTCGGCCGCTTGTACCTGCGATCTTGTTCTTTC